>SKCR01052171.1:0-73294 GCA_019454045.1 Zanthoxylum bungeanum | reverse complement strand
TCTCATCTGCAAGCATACCACAACCCAACAAAACAGACTGCCCATGATGATTCACTCCAACAAATGCTATGAGTGGAATCTCATATTTATTTGTCAAGCAAGTTGTGTCAAATGCAACCACGTCACCAAAAAAAACATATGCAGCCCTAGACCGAGAATCTATCCAAAACACATTCCTCAAATACCCTTCATCATTGAGATCCATCAAGTACACAAAATTTGGATCAGTCAGCTGAACCCCAGAGAAATAATTATATATGACATGTGCATCACCTTGTTTAAGCTTCAAGCGTTTGGACTGGTCTACATGATCTGTGATTTCCTCTTCATTCGAATATGAGCTTCCATGACCCACTGAATCCAATACAGGCGTTCGATACAGCTTAATTGTCCGTACCTCTACATCAACAGTTGGCTCCACCTTCCTTTTACTCCCAGCCTCCATCTTCTTATGTGACTTCGAGTTTTGTGCCCTTTCAGGATCAAATAAGTGATTGTGCTCAAGCCTGACTTCATCCACCCTCCACCTGTTAGATTCCACTAATCTCAACCTTATCATGGCAAGACAGCCAGTTCTTGTTTCCTTCCGACGACTGTTTGCTTCTTTAATCGTTTTAAAACCCTCACAGTTACAGCAAAGTACTGCACCACGTTTCTCTTTGCTGTTACGCTTTGTCCATGATGATTTCACCCTGATAGCGAATCCTAGTTCCTTAGCATAACAATTATAATAATTATAAGCGTCATCATAAGATTCAAACTCCATGCCGACAACTGGAGGGGAATATCCATTCCCTGGAGATGTATGTTGAGCATCAACTACAATTCTATCATCTCTATCATTACCATGGTCATTAACTTCAATGTCAAGGATTTGCTTGCTGTCATTCTCAAAGTCATTGCCTTCAATCTCAAGGCCATCACTTTCTATCTCGAGTTCATTGCCTTCAATATCAAGGTCATTACCTTCAAGGTCAAGATCATTGCTATCAATCCCTAGGTCACTACCTTCAATCTCAAGTTCATTGCATTCATCCTCAAACAGTTGCTCACTATTTTGTGAGCCTTCTTCTATCTGAAATGAGAAAAAAAGAAAAAAAAAATCAATAACTATTGAGTTATGCAGAGAGCAACTTCAAGAGCATATCAATAACGTATATGAAGTAACAAATTAGTCATGAGCTTTGAAACTCAAGGTCCCAATAAAAAGAGAAAAAATAGGAAGAAAAAGAAAAGGTCCTTTCATACTAATCCCCAGCCTATAACCACATAAGTGATTGCACTGAAGCCATTCTCATAATACCCTAATCCTCAACCGATACATATCAAAATAGCAACATTTATCAAAATCCTCAATAACCCTAGCCTACAAAGCAATGCTTAATCCTCATGGAATTGACTCTGGATAACCTTACACCAATGTAAGTCCTAGCACTGCTCACTCCAAGGTGGTGAGTGAAACTTTATTAGTTAGCTATTACACTTAAAGGAACAGTGTTAAGAAGAAAGCAGGGTTAATTATTTTTTTATTTCATTCGAACATTACTGTTTAGGCTAGTTTTCTAAATTTCTTAAGTTTGAGTTTTGTATCAATTAGGTTTATGAATTTTTGCATACGATTAAAGGTTCTCATCAATATATAATCAAAGGTTCCATAGTGATCTCTTTAATGTTTTACATTATTTACTAACAAATAAGTAAGGTTGGCAATTTTCCTCGTCACAAGGGGATCCCGTGGTATTTAGGACATATTTTTATGGCCAGATTTGAAAACGGGATGGGATAAAAAAAATGACCATAAATTTCAAGCGTGACGAGACAGGACAAGCGGCGCAGGGATTAAGTGGGGATGGGATGGGATGGGATGCGACATGGTTAGACATTTTTTGCCTTGGAAAAAATAATAGGGTGGGATCGAAATATTTTTTGTCTAGTTGTATAAATGGGAAGGGACCGGGAATGAAAAATCTCGGCCCGTCCCATCCCATTGCCAACCATACAAATAAGAGACAAAAATAGAAATTCGCATATTAAAATTATAATTCAAGCAAGTAACTCAATTTTATGTAAGATATATTATAGAAAAAGTGCATAGGATGAAGAGAGTGCCTTTAAAACGCAAACACTCAAAACAACACAAATCCAAACAGGGTGAAGTTATATTACCATAATATGCCAATCCCAAACCATAATCTATTGAACTTCTCAATTCTTGCAGCCTACCCAACAAAGCCTGTCCTCATTAAAGTGAATTTGGATAACCTTAAGCAATCCTAAGTCCTGTGATCACCATTCCAAGGTGACATAAATAAACTTAACTTTGTGTTGTAGATTGGAATCACTCATTGTCAAGTATAAGTAGGTTAACATTAGCTGCCAAGTAAAAGTGAGCGTTTACCGAATACTTTAGACTAGTATAAATCCAAGGAATATTTCATTCTTTTTTATCATTCACCAATCACCATTCCATTTTGTCAAAATAGCTACAAAATCTGACTTGCATGTAATTACACATATCAAAAACCGGCCCAGCGGAGTCAGATATTCATATTAGGAAAACAAAATTGAAAAAGAGCACCTTCAACTAGAACTAAAGTTCCTAAATTACTCAGCAGTCACTCAACTAGCTCGCACGTGCCTTACAAAATCTTAATCGGCAATCCAAAAAGGAAAAGTCCTTAGGTTAGAACACTTTCAGCTAATAAAAAATTAAATAATAGTTCATAAAACAGCATTCAAACACTAACAAATGGGAAAAAATAAAAATTTCAGTATAAGCATTCCATTAAATAAATTTTCAAATATTTCACAAATTCAAACACAAACACAAAATCATGGAAACAAAGCTAGCAATTACAATCTCACAAATGAAAAGATTGGAGTTCAGAGCAATTACAGAGCGGAACTAAAGGAGAATCGAAAGGTGACTTACCATGATATCGAGGTTAGGGTTCGGTGACAGCGAATCGGCACCGGGAGAAAACGCGTTATCGCCGTTCATCCTTCACTCGCTGTCTGTAGAAGTAAAATTTCATTTATTTGACGTTGGTTAATGTATTGCAGTATGCAGTTAAATTTAATTGATTTTGGGTTTGGTCCTTGTATTATTGAATATTTACAAATTGGGAGTATACTGAAAATAAGTCAAAAGTGAGGGAGCTTTTCTGAATATTGTTGGAATTTTAAACATAAATTTCCCCAATTCGAGATCGTTATTAATTTTTCATGCTTCATGATAATATTTATTTATGAAACATAAAAAACGTACCTTAAACCTTTAAGTAATCATCGTTCCGTTCCCATAAATTCTTCAGAGCCACTCACACGTTTGGCCCCCAACGATATCCACACAAAGCAGAAAGTTAAGGATTTTTGGATTGCTCAAATCCAATATTATGTAAGTGTCTTTTCTTTAGTGCTAGCTTAAGAAAAGAGACTCGTTTTAGGATTTATGGAATATTGAGAATATAAAGAATTTTGCTTAAAGAAAATTCAAAATTTTTCCTTTAATTCTCTTCTTTCTCACGTGAACCTCTCTCAAAATTGTCAAAGTTTCTTTTCAATTTTATTGTTTTAAAGTTAATGGAAAAAGGGTTAATTTATATGCTTTGTTTTGAGTTGTTTTAATTCCAATCAAATTAGAATTAATATGATAAGATTTAATCCTAATCAAATAGGAATTTTAATCCATCCTAAATAAATAATCATTATCCTATTTTATTTAATTAAATAAAATTTATCAATTCTAATCAAATTAGAATACTATAAATCTGAAATTATAATTTAATACAAAAACTTTGCTTAATTATATTTCAGCCCTTATACTTTTGGAAATTACAAAATGACCCATGTACTTTTGAAAATTAAGAAACAGTCCCTAATTTCCAGATTTGCACATTGGTCCTAAAATTTTCAGAATTCCATTTTTATCCATAATTTCTAAAACTATGAATTTACCCCAAAGTTTAAGAACTTAACATTTAAGTCCTAAAATTTAAATCTACATAATTTATCATTAACTCTTCAATACTTTAAAGTGTATGACCCATTAGGTTCTTTCTTATGTTGGCAATGGAGATAGTTATAGACTTCATAAGTCTCGATAAATTAATCTAATTAATTTATTCTCAATTAACTCTTTAATTAAAAAAAACTAATTTCCATAGATCAAGAGCGGCATCTAGCAATGCATCATGACCCCCATGTAATTTTAGTATCCCCCCGAGCCTATCATGCTTATAACCAACAATCTCTCACTTGCACTAGAGCCAATCTCTATGATATTTTACACCAAAAAATTCAGTGTGCCTATCATGCTTCTGTTAGGTCAGTGCTTTAGTAAGAGAATCTGCTAAATTCTCTTCAGTAGAAATCTTCTCTATCTTCACATCACCTCTTTGGATTATCTATCTAATCAGGTGATATCGTCTAAGAACGTGTTTGAATTTCTGATGAGACCTTGGTTCTTTAGCTTGTGTTATAGCTCCGGTGTTATCACAGTACATCACAATCGCATTGTTACTGTCAGGAACAACACCTAAATTTATGATGAAATTCTTTATCCAAACTGCTTCTTTAGCTGCTTCTGAAGCGGCTATATATTTGGCTTTTGTTGTTGAGTCTGTTGTTGTAGTTTGTTTAGAACTCTTCCAGCTTACTGCACCTCCAAACATAGTAAACAAGTATCCTGAATGTGATTTGCTATCATCTTTATCAGACTGAAAGCTAGCATCACAATAGCTCCATACTTTGAGCTCAGAACTTCCTCCATAAATCAAGAACACATCATTAGTCCTTCTTAAGTACTTAAGGATTGTCTTGACAACTATCCAATGATCTTCTCCAGGATTAGCCTGATATCTGCTCGTAACACTTAGAGCGTAAGACACATCAGGTCTCGTACATAACATAACGTACATGATTGATCCTATAGTAGAAGTATATGGGATTTGTTTCATGCGCTCAACCTCTTCAGAAGATTTAGGGCACATCTTTTTAGAGAGATAAATTCTATGTCTCATGGGCAAGTAACCTCTTTTGAAATCTTCCATCTTAAACCTTTTAAGAACTTTGTCTATGTACGTTGATTGTGAGAGGCCAAGCAACCTTTTAGATCTATCTCTATAGATCTTAATTCCTAGAATATAGGTTGCTTCTCCAAAATCCTTCATGGAGAATTTCTTGGATAACCATAGTTTGACTGATTGGAGCATTGGAATATCATTTCCTATTATTAATATGTCATCCACATATAATATTAGGAAAACGATTGTGCTCCCACTAACCTTCTTGTATACACAAGGTTCATCTTAATTTTTGATAAAATCAAACTCTTTGATTGTCTCATCAAAACGAAGATTCCAACTTCGAGATGCTTGCTTTAATCCATAAATGGATCATTATAGCTTGCATACCTTGTTTATGCTTCTTTTAGAAATGAAGCCTTCAGGCTGTGTCATATAAACATCCTCTACGAGGTTTCCATTCAGGAATGCAGTTTTGACATCCATCTGCCAAATCCCATAATCATGGTATGCTGCTATTACAAGCAAAATCCTAATGGATTTTAACATGGCAACTGGCGAAAAAGTTTCATCATAATCAATTCCTTGAATTTGTTTGTAACCTTTTGCCACCAACCTAACCTTGTAGGTTTGAACTTTTTCATATGTATCTGTCTTTCTTTTAAAGACCCATTTGCACCCAATAAGAGTTATCCCTTCAGGTGCATCTACCAGGTTCCAAACTTGGTTGGTATGCATTGAATCCATTTCGGACTTCATGGCTTCAAGCCATTTAGAAGAGTCAATGTCAGACATTGCTTCTGTATAACTAGTAGGATCATCGTTCTCAATGATAAATACATCATGTTTTCCTTCCATGAGAGATATATATCTTCCTGGCTCATGTTGTATTCTACTAGACTTTTGGAGTTCTTGAACTTGTGGTTTTTCCACCGCCAATCTATTGTGAGTTGAAGGTAATTCAATGTCATTTGATGGTTCTGGGACTTCATTAAGTTCCAGTCTACTCCCACTATCTTTTCTTAGAAGAAACTCTTTCTCTAGAAAAATAGCATTTCGTGAAACAAACACATTTTGTTCACTTGGATTGTAGAAGTAGTATCCCTTTATTTCTTTTGGATACCCCACAAATTTTACATTTAATTGACCTTGCTTCCAGCTTGTCAGCAGACGATTGCTTCATATAAGCTTCACAACCCCAAACCTTTACAAAGTTGAGGTTGAGTCATTTGTCATGCCATATCTCATATGGTGTTTTCCTAACAGATTTCGATGGAACATTATTTAGAAGGTAAGCAGCGGTTTCTAATGCTAGTCCCCATAATGATGTTGGAAGATCTGTGCTAGACATCATTGATCGTACCATGTCTAACAAGGTTTGATTTCTCCTTTCGGAAACACCATTGTGTTAAGGTGTCCCTGGAGGAGTCCATTGTGAAATGGTACCATGTACCTTAAGATAGTCTTGAAACTCGTAGCTCAAGTATTCTCCACCTCGATCAAATTGGAGTGTCTTAATGCTTTTGCTAGTTTATTTCTCTACTTGGTTTCTGAATTCTTTGAACTTTTCAAATGATTCAGACTTATACTTCATTAAGTATACGTAATCAAAACGTGAATAATCATCAGTAAAGGTTATGAAGTAGGAGTAACCACCATTTTCTTGAATCAACATAGGGCCACATACATCGGTATTTACTAGCTCTAGTAATTCGGTTGCACGTAGTCCTTTTCCAGTAAAAGGCAATTTGGTCATTTTACCAATTAAACAAGATTCACAAGTTGCATATGACTCATAATCAAAGGGGTTCAAGTAACCCTCTTTATGCAATTTTGTAAGTCGTGTTTCATTGATATAACCCAGTCTACAATGCCAAAGGTATGATTCTTTTAAACTATCTTGTTTATTTATATTGAGGATAATGTTATTTAGTTCCAGAACATACAATCCATTGCTTAAATATCCAATACCATACGAAATATCATCATATGAAAATGAACAACAATTGTTCTTTATTATAAAATTAAAACCTTCATTGTCCAAACAAGATACGAAAATAATATTTCTACTAAGTACTGAACATAAAAATAGTTTTTTAATTATAGCACTAATCCACTTGGTAATGATAGAAAATAAGTTCCTACAGCTAAAGCAGCAACTCTTGCTCCATTTCCCACTCGTAGGTCCACTTCATCTCTTTGAAGTCTTCTACTCTTCTTGAGGCCCTGCATATTGTTACATATGTGAGAACCACAACCAGTATCCAATATCTAAGTATAAGATTTACTATCATTAAGATTAACCTCAATCATAAATATACCTGAAGTAGAAGCAACAACTTGATTTTTCTTTTCCTCGAGGTATTTTGCACAATTTCTCTTCCAATGCCCATTTGTTTCACAGAAGAAACACTTGCCCTTGTCTTTCTTCTTAGTCACACCACCAGTGGGCTTGTGAGTGTTGTCTTTTTGGGACTTGCCCTTTGAACATTTCTTAGGGCGTTTCTTAAACTTTTTGGAACCACTCACTAGCATCACAAAATCTTTATGTGATTTTATGTATTTCTCAGTAAGTCTTAACATATTAAGCAATTCAGGAAGTGTAGCATCCAACTTGTTCATATGAAAATTCAAAATGAACTGAGAGAAAGACTTTGGCAGTGATTGCAATATAAGATCAATATATAAGCCATGGTCCATGATAAAACCAAGATCAGCTAATTTTTCAATGTAGCTAATCATCTTCAACATATGGTCATTAATTGAAGAACCAATAATCATCTTCAACATATGGTCATTAATTGAAGAACCATTTTTTTTATGGATCGAAACAGAGTCTTAGATATCTCATATCTTTCAGTGCGAGCGGATGCATCAAACAACTCATTGAGATTCGCATCCATAGACTCATGTTGCTTTTGTAATTCTGATGACATTAAGCCCAACATCACATACTGCCTGCTCATTATCATCATAATGCTTCAACCAAGCATTATATTCCTCTTGTGTTGCATCTTCAGCAGGTTCTGGTGGAACACTATGTTCCAGGACATAAACCTTCTTTTCTTGCCTAAGAATAATTCTTAGGTTGCGGTACCAATCCGCAAAGTTAGGTCCAATCAACTTATTTGCATCAAGTATGCTTCGGAGGGAGATATTGTTACTCATGTTTTGTTTGGAAACCTATATAAAGAATAGAGAATTTTGATTAGATTTATTGCATTGATATAAACCATAAGATATTTGGACTTTTAATCTAATGGTTACTCCCACTATTTTATTTGAATTTTGTCAACCCTGTTAATGATAAAATTATCGTGGGCTATGATCCCATTTTACTTAAAATAAAATGACAACGAGGGTTAATCACTTTATTTAAGTTTAATTGGGTAGGTACTTGTTACCAATTACATCTCATGTAACTCATAGATCGTTAAGTTGACAACTCATGTCATGACAACTCTTGTCATCATATCTTATATGAAACTTAACATTTGCCTCCAAAATAAATGATCATGACGAGGTCAACTCATCAAATATTTTGGTTAAGTCAAACCATTATTTATAATCTAAACATATTCGATGTTAAACTTGATCTTGACGAAGGCCAAGTAATGAAGAATAACAAAGAGTTCTGGTTTTGATTATAATAATGGAATGCATTGTTATAGACTTAAATTATTCGGAGGGATTTTAGTTTTAATTTATTTTAAACTTTAGAATAAAGCATTTTGAATGAAAGAATGCACCGGTTAGGTTCCCAGAAGAGTGGAGGGGTCATAACGGTCCCACTTAAAACCCAAACTTCTTAGGCTCTTATCGCCCTTGTGACAGAACCAGCTTGACATGCATCAATCAAACAAGCAGCTAAATTTCAAGTCTATTTAAATTAGGTCTCTTATTTATACATCTAATGTATTTTAGTTCATTACAATTTCTTTAAAATATTCATAATATTTTATTATACAATCTTATTGGATAAATTTATGATATTATTTTATTATATTTAATTATTCATGGGACTTAAATATTTTATCCTAATCTTATTAGAATAAAAATTTTAATCTTCATTAAAATTCCATAATTAGAATCATTATTATAATCGGAAATAATTTCCTTTATTTGAGATTAAATGTTGTTGGCGGTGTAAAAAGGCCCTATGACGGTTAAGCAGCACGGCAGGGGTAAAATGGGCAATTCCCATCTTGGCCGAAATCATTAAATGACGACCCGACCACAGGAATAAGAGACCGACCACTTTGGACCAGGTGACCGGGCACTATCAGTTCGGCCAACAGCATCCTCAGCTCAGAAGCCCATGATGACCGACCATGTCTAGACCGATCAGATGGCGAAGCATTCCCAGAAGATAAGACATCTTATTTCTACCGGGAAAAGGGACAAAATTATCCTACTTTAACACGGAAATTGATAAATCAGTGTCCTGATAGGATAAATAAAGAAGAATCAGTTGCGGATTAGGAATCTTCATAGGAAAATGAGATTGTTTCAACTGGGAATCCTTATGCTAGAAAGAGTCTAATTTCGCTGTTATTATAAATAGGAGGGTAGAGTGTGTGTAAAGATATGAGAATCATTATTATCAGACTTGTAAAAAACAAGAAGCAGAGCTGAGAAACGTGTTTGAGTAATAAAAATATCATCATTTTTTATGCCCGTGGACGTAGGTCGGACCAAAATCCGCCGAACCACGTTAAATCTCTTTTTCGATTGGCGTATTTATCTGTCTTTTGCTAAGTTTGATTTTTGTCCCCCAAAACCAAACAAATTCACTATTGAGGGAGGATTGTCTCGGGAGTAATATTCCCATATTGCCCTGAGACCAAAATCAGCCGTCAACAGTTGGCGCCGTCTGTGGGGAACTCAACAAAAAGCAGTTCGCGTAGTAAGACGATGGCAGAAGGCGGAAATCACCAATCTTCGGGGAATCCGGCTACAGATTGGATAAAGAAGATGGAAGAAAGTATGAAATCCATGATGGATCGGCTGGAGAGAATGGAGGAAACGAACAACGAAAGACCCGAAGTCGGAACCAGTCGAAGAAGAGGTGAAAAAGCAGAAGGAAAAATGGTGGTAGATACAAGTGAAGACGATGGACCCAGGAGGAGGGGCCCCTACGGGATAAAATCCGTAGTTGTAGAAAAGGATTCACAAACAGAGGACACATGGGAAGAAGAAGAAGGAAGACCATCATCGGATCCCTCATATGACAGTCTCTGCGACTCCAGAAGAGAGGACATGGAGCATAGCGAAAGTGTGCGGGAAATTCCAAGGCATGAGGAACGCCGCAGCCGGGGTAATAGACGCACAGAGGGGCACAGGATACGACATGGCGGCACAAGCAGTGAAATAAAGTCTTGGTTGAAAAAGGAGATGACCAAGTGGGGGGTAGGCCTCAAGACTGATGCAGGGGATACCCGGGATAGTGAGGAGGAATCTCCCCTCACGGAAGAAATAAAGTCGGCAAAATTCCCAAGGCGATTCAACATGCCGACCATGACACCTTACAATGGCCACTCTGACCCAAAATCCCACATCGAAAGCTTTGTCCTGTTGATGGAAGTCCAGGGAGTGGTAGGAGATGCCATATGCAAAGTGTTCCCCCTAACTTTGGGTGGACCCGCCATCCTATGGTACAGAAGTCTGGCCCCGGGGAGCATCGGAAGCTTCACACAGCTTAAAAGGTCGTTCGTTCGACACCTTAAAGGGGCCTGCGTCCCCAAAAAGACGATTGGAGAATTGAGGCTTATGAAGCAAGGAGATGACGAGCCCCTAAAAAATTTTATCGAGAGGTACCACAATATGGTACTCGAGGTCGGAGGATACGAGTCCCAAGAGGCCCTGGAAAGTTTAAAGGGAGCCCTAACGGTCGGAAAACTATGGACTCACCTAAGAATCCAAGCCACACCAGATTACGCTACCGCTCTGGAGGTAGCCCATAAATTCATCCTGTTAGAAAGAGAAGAAAAGATCTCCCGAAGGGGGACAACCATTAGAGAAAAAACGACAAGAGTATAGGCCCCCCGCCGGCCGAACAGGGAGTTTAAAAAACTCATCCCAAGACACAAAGAATTCAAACCAATGCCTAGAATGAACCAATAAAGAGAGGTCCCAACTCAAGTAAACCACGTGGTCCGAGAAGAAGAATCATATATTCCCCTAAGCAAGCCACCAGGGCAAATCATCATGGAGATACAGGGAAAAGGCCTCTTAATAGAACCCGACCTCAGAAGATTCCCCCCTGATAAGAGAAACAAGAAGTCTTATTGCATACATCATAATATAAAGGGACATGCAACAGACGAGTGCAAGGATTTGAGGGAACAGATGGAAGACCTAGCCCAGAATGGGTACTTAAATGGTTATATCGACCACGAAGCAATGACGTCCGGACAGAGGGCACGAAGCTGACAAGTAAACATCATCGCAGGGGGAAGAACACTGGCCGGAGACTCTAACCGGTCAAGGAAAAACTATAGCCGAACTCAAGGGGCAGAGGTGCTAGAAACAGAAAGATCCCCGACACTACGAGGAAGTCGGTCGGTACCCATAATGTTCACCGACGAGGATGCACGGGGGGTGAGTTTCCCCCATGACGATGCGCTAATAATCAAAGCTACAATCGGCGGCACAGAGGTAGATAGAATCTTGGTAGATCCCGGAAGTGCAGTAGACATAATCTCCAAGAAAGCTTTAGAAGGCTTGGGAGTAGAGTACGCGACTCTAACCAATGACGGCACCCCCTATATGGATTCGGGGGCTCAACGGTCGTCCCACTGGGAAGGATACAATTAGCAATGACGATCGGGACTCACCCCAGAACCCAAACAATTATGATAAATTTCACAGTGGTGGACTGCATGAGCAGTTACCAAGTCATTGTCGACCGGCCTTTCATGATGAAAACAAAGGCTGCGATGTCCTGCTATCACTTAAAACTAAAGTTCCCCACCCGGGAAGGGATCGGAATCGTGTGCGGGAGTTAGAAGATAGCCCGTAGCTGCTTTGCCACTCTCTCACGAGAGACCATCTGCATTGAAGAAGGCACCAAGAAGAGGCAGAGGGGCGAGAACGAGAGGAAAGAACCAGGTCCTCGGCCAAATAAAGTTACCTGACTAGGAGCAGCTGAAGAATTAGAAGAGATAAAGCTGTTCGGACCAGATAAAAACATAAAGATAGGGGAAACTTGGACGAAACCCTAAAAAAGGGCCTGCTAGAATGTCTGAAAGAGTATCCGGACATCTTCGCGTGGGGACACAATGACATGCCCGAGATTGACCCAAAATTCATCAGTCACCGCTTAGCAGTAAACCCGTCACTCAAACCAGTCAAATAGAAGAGAAGAATCTTTAATCAAGAACGGTGCAGAGTGGTGGCATCCGAGGTGGAAAAACTGTTAAAAGCCGGCTTCATCAGAGAAGTAAAGTACCCCGAGTGGGTGTCAAACGTAGTATTGGTAAAGAAATCCAATGGAAAATGGAGGATGTGTGTAGATTTCACCGACCTCAATAAAGTGTGTCCAAAACACAGCTTTCCTCTACCGAATATAGATCAACTGGTAGATACAACAACTTGCCAGGGACTCCTAAGCTTCATGGATGCCTTCTCAGGGTACAATCAGGTCAAGATGCATCCTGAAGACGAGGAGAAGACAACTTTTGTCACCGATCAGAGACTGTACTGTTACAAAGTAATGCCATTCGGACTGAAGAACGCAGGGGCAACTTTTCAAAAGCTGGTAAACAAAAATTTCAAACCACTCATCGGCATTTCAATGTTGGTATATGTGGAAGACATGATAACAATGTCCAGAGAACCAAGAAGTCATGTGACTGACCTAAAAGAAACCTTCGAATTGCTGAGAAAACACAATTTAAAACTCAATCCAGAAAATGTGCATTCAGAGTGGCTTGAGGAAAATTTTTAGGCTACATGGTGAGTTCCCGAGGCATAGAAGCCAACCCCCAGAAGATACAAGCCGTGCTGGACTTAAAATCTCCCAGAACAAATAAAGAGGTGCAAAGTCTAACAGGCAGGGTCACTGCGCTCAACCGATTCATCTCTCGGGCAACCGACAAATGCCACCCCTTCTTCAAAATCATCAAGAAGGCCCAAAAGGGGATCGACTGGGCGCCGGAATGCGAGGAGGCCTTCCAGCAGCTAAAAAAAATATCTAGCACAGCCCCCACTCCTGGCAAAACCTCTCCTAGGAGAGACATTATACTTGTACTTGGCTGTTTCAAAACACGCGGTAAGTTCGGTACTGGTGCAAGAAGCCAACCAGATCCAAAGACCAGTATATTATGTCAGCAAAGCTCTGCTGGATGCAGAGACCCGGTATCCCATGCATGAACTAGTCGCCCTATCCTTGATCACTGCAGCACGAAAATTACGACCTTACTTCCAGGCCCACCATATCGGAGTTTACACCGATTACCCCCTGTGATAGATCTTGCAAAAACCAGAAGCCTCGGGAAGGCTAATGAAATGGTCGGTGGAGTTAAGCGAGCACGACATTTCCTACCTCCCAAGAGTAGCAATAAAAGGGCAGGCCTTGGTAGATTTTGTTGCGGAACTCACGGAACCCCAAATATTGACTATGGAGGAAAGCAAATGGGAAATGTCAGTGGACGGGTCTGCTAGCTCACAGGGCAATGGGGCGAGGAATCGCACTGAAAAACAGTAAAGGAGAAGAAGTGTTGTTTGCCTTAAAATTTGCCTTCAAAGCCGCAAACAACGAAGCAAGAATACGAAGCAATCTTGGCCGGATTAAGGCTATGCACGGTGATGGGAGTCCACGACGTAGTAGTAAAGAGTGACTCTCAGCTAGCCATTCAACAACTAAAAGGAGAATTTCAGGCCAGGGAGCCGACCATGATAGCCTACTTGGTCGAAGTAAAAAAATTGATGGAGAAAATGGGGAACGTACGCTTCGAACAAATCGGACGAGAAGACAACTGTGAAGCAGACTCCCTGGCCCGACTCGCATCCTCAATGAAAACAGAGAACCCCAGAATAATCCCTCTCATATGCCTCCGAGAAAGAAGCATATGAGAGCTGGAAGTAGATATACTAGAAGAGGAAGGCAAAAACTCATCAATGCAACCGATTAGGAGATACCTGGAAACAGGGGAAACCCCTAAAGACAAAAAGGAGGCCAAAAAGCCAAAATTCAAGAGCACCAAGTTTTCCCTGATCGAAGGGGTGCTCTACCGGAGAGGCTACACCGTACCCCTCCTAAGATTTCTAGCAGAAGAGGAAGCAGATTATGTGCTCAGGGAAATTCACGCGGGCATCTCTGGAAGTCACGCCGGAGGAAAATCAATCACCTTCAAAGCCTTGAGGCAAGGGTTTTACTGGCCGACCATGCATCAGGACGGTGTGAGGGTAGCTCAGAAATGCGAAGGTTGTCTGAAAAATGCCAACCTCCACCATCTACCGGCAGAGCAATTAACCACCATGTCCAGCCCCTGGCCATTCGCGCAGTGGGGGCTAGATATCATAGGACCAATGCCAAAAGGGCGAGGGCAGACAAAGTACGCAATCGTATCCATAGACTATTTCACAAAATGGGTAGAAGCCGAACTACTATCCACCATCACAGAAAAGAAGGCCACAGAGTTTTTAAAAAGAAGAATATTATCTGCAGGTTCGGAATTCCCCGAGCAATCATCACTGACAACGGAAAACAGTTGATAGCAAGGGATTCCGGAAGCTCTGCGAAGACCTCCAGATCGCTCTAAAATTCGCATCGCCGGCCCATCCCAAGTCAAACGGACAGGTTGAGGCGACAAACAAAACCATCAAGGCAAACCTTAAAGCTCGGCTTGGATCATGCAAGGGCTTATGGGTCGATGAATTACCAGAAGTACTATGGGCACATCGAACGACCTGCAAAGATTCCACATGGGAGACACCGTTTTCCCTATCATACGGATGTGAGGCCGTCATTCCAACAGAAATCGGGGTAGCAACCCACAGGGTCCGCCACTTTGGGAACGAGCAGAATGAAGAACTTATCGAGAACCACCTCGACCTAATCGAGGAGGAAAAAGAAAAGTCAGCTATGAAAACGGCAGTCTACCAACAAAGAATGGCCCGCTTTTACAACAGAAAAGTTCGAACCCGCTCCTTCCTCCCGGGTGACTTAGTATTAAGAAGAGTCACCCTAAACACCCGAAGACCAGATGAGGGCTCGTTAGGTGCCAAGTGGGAAGGGCCCTACAAAATCACAGAGGTAGTAAGGCCATAGGCCTACATCTTAGAACAGCTGGACGACACAAGATTAAAAAAACCATGGAACGCCGAGATGCTGAGAAAATACCTTCAGTAAATTCTCCCTTCCTTTTTTATTTTTTTTCTTTTGCAGCAACCCGATAAGGGACATAAATTCAATACAAAGCCTCTCTCAAAATGACCCGCAGAGAGTTGTAAGAAGGGCAGTATGTCCCCAAATATAAATAAAACTTTCTTTTCCAAAAGTTTCGCCCACTCCTAAAAAAAAAAAAAAAATAAATTTGAACCACGTTCAAAACTTCGGGGACTTACTCAATACAACGATCCAGGGTCAAAAGCACGAAACCCTCAACTACCCGACCACAGCTACTACCGCAAAGAAGCACAAGGCACACCAGAATCAGTCGATTCCATATAAGCATTAAACAGCGGTGACGAATGTAAATCAGAGTATAGACCCGTGAGAAGCATAGCACGGGGAGGGATGATACCCCTGTGGCGTTTGTTTGCTCTAGTGTTACCGATAATAAGGAGGAATATGCCTTTAATGTTTCAAACACCCTTCGACCCTCACATGCTCGAGGCCTGTTTCAAAAGACAGTTGGCACCAAGGCCACTCCATTTTTCGGCTCGGGGCTGGATTACGTTCCGTCGAGGCCATTGCGATAATCGGCTCGGGGCTGGATCTTGTTCCACCGAGGCCATTTGACTATTCGGCTCGGGGTCGGGTTACGTCCCACCGAGTCATGCTCATTGGTCTGGGGACGGGACATTCCCCCAGAACCAAGTGTCTCTGTTAGCTCGGGGTCCTCGGAATATTCAGGGACATACTCGATGCATAGGATCCGTGAGAAGCATAGCACGGGGATGGATGATACCCCCGTGGTGATTGCTTACTCCAGTGTTACCGAATATAAGGAGGAATGTGCCGTTAATGTTTCGAACACTCTCTGATCCTCACTTACCCGATGCATAGGATCCGTGAGAAGCATAGCACGGGGATGGATGATACCCCTGTGGCGATTGCTTACTCCAGTGTTACCGAACATAAGGAGGAATGTGCCCTTAATGTTTCGAACACTCTCTGATCCTCACTTACCCGATGTAATGGATCCGTGGGAAAGCAAAGCACGGGGAGTGATGATGCCCCTGTGACGATTGCTAGCTCCACTGATATCGGACCTAAGGAGGGATTTGCCTTTAGTGTCCCGAACACTCTTTGATCCATTCATCATTTGGATCCAAGAGAGGCGCAACACGGGGAGGCGTTGTGCCCCTGTGGCGTGTGACTGCTCCAGCGCGGTAAGGAGGAGCCCCCACACAAATACACAGGCTCCACAGTGACCTGACATATAGAGGATGTGCCCTTACCATTTTAAACGCTCTACTGATCCAAATCCTGGTTCGCCGGGACACTGAATTGAAAGATTCAAAATTGTGTTTTGGAGGCCTCGGACAGGACGCTGTTTTAGGCATCCATGCTGTTGTTTACATTTGTAAAAAGTTTGATTTTGGGACAAGCGCTGAGTCGCCCCCGCCCTTTAATTTTATTTTTCAGAGTTTTGTTTTCGTTTTCCGCTGATCTGGTAGGGGGACGCCCATGCCGGACTCAGTAAGGGCTTCAAAAGGTCGATTCACTTCCCTTCTGAATAAGTCATACCTGACTAATCGGCTCGGGGCTAGATTTTGTTCCGCCGATGCCACTTGATTACTAGGCTCGGGGCTGGATTTCATTCTGCCGAGACCTGTGTGTACCACTGGCTCGGGATAGGGTTATGTCCCACCGAATCAGCACTTTCGGACTGGGGAGGCGTTATTCCCCCAGGTCCAAATGCCTTTTTAAGCTCGGGGTCGGGTTACGTCCTACCGAGTCAGCACTTCTAGACTGGGGAGGCATCATTCCCCCGGGTCCAAATACCTCTCTCAGCCCGGGGTCGGGCTATGTCCCACCGAGTCTGTCTTTTGGACTGGGAACGTAACATCCCCCCAGGACCAAGTATCTATCCCAGCTCGGGGTCGGGCTATGTCCCCTCAATACAAGAGCTCATCCCACTAAGAAACATCCTCAGAACAAGCTAAAAGAACCCAAAGGAAAGCATATAGAACGAAGAGAAGAGTACAAAGAGAATGAAATACATTAATAAACATAAGCATCCCAAACAAAGAAAAAAATGTATCACAAGAAAAGAGAAGTATATCAAGATTACACGGGGCCCCATTCGGATTACCCCCTTTTCAATCAGCCCGCGCAGGGGCAGACAGCTCTCGTTCAGCAGGACCGGATGGCGAATGGCTCGGCTCGGACTCAGGACAAGGGACAACAGCTTCCACATCAGCAAATGAATAGGCCTCGACAAGTATAGTATCATGGGTCAGAGGAACCTCAGGGCGGACCTCTTCAGCAGGAAGAACCTCAGGCCAGATCTCTTCTGTGGCAGGGGCATCAGGTCGGTCTTCTTGAGGAGCTGAGAAAACCGGGGCAATCGAAATTGGTCGGGATCCATCACCTCCTCGGAAGAAGTGGGGAGCCACTCCTGAAACTCCTCCTCAGATATTTCCCCTTTACAGAAACGGATGGCTGCATGGATTAGCCCCATATCCAGGTCGGGCAACACCATTAGTATAATCTCAGCACAATCACCAACCCCCTCAAGACGGATTGAGTCCCTCTCGGCCTCCCATTCAAGTTTTCTATCCCTGCGCTCGGCACGGACCATCCGAGTTCCTCCTCCTTGGCCCGCAGCTTATACTCCACACTGCCTACTTCCACCTTGAGGATCCGATCTCAGCCCGGGCGTCCGCCAAACTTGCTTTAGCTTCTTCAGCGTTCTTTCGCTCTAGAGTAGCAGCGGCCTTAAGAGCCTTGTTTGTTTTAAGAGCCTCAACCGCAGCCAGCTCATGATCCATATTCCTTTCTTCCACACTCGCAAGTTTGGCCTCCACTTCAAAAAGACGATTCTGAAGCCTCTGGGCTTGGCCGCCTTCGGACAAAAGGCTTATAAACAGGTCCTTATTTTTGGCCGCCAAATAATTTGCCTGCCGAGAAGAAAAAAGAAGTTAGGAAAATAAAACAAAGTCTGAAAGACACCACAGATATAGAAGAGAAGTAAAAGAAGCGACCTGGGCCAGCTGGGAGCACAACTTTGCAACTACCTCCTCGGGTGAGAGGTCCTCAAACCTCGGTATCTTCTCAGGAGGTACGGCCTCGGCCAGCTCATTGAAAGCCGGCACCAAATGGGAAGTAGCCTCCCTAATATCCTTCCCGAGGTCATCAACTCCAAGAATCACAGAACCCTTCAATATATTGGAAGGACCCTCCTGCCGAACTGGAGTTTCTCTGCTCGGAGCCTCCTCCTCCTCCAATTCCCGGCTCAATTGAGTATCCACAGCTCCAAATCGACGCTTCCTTCTCCTGGAAGGTCTTGGAGGGCTATCAGAACAGGTAACACCCATTGGAGGCACCCATGGAGATGAAGATATACCTTGAGAGCTCGACCGTTCTACCCCCGCAGTCACCTTTTTAGCATCAAGAAGATTCAGGTCATTTCCGAGAGGTACCAGCTCCGCCAGGGCTAGTTTTCTTCGAAACACCGATCAACCGATCAAGGTATTTTGGTCTCCTCGACATACCTGCAAACACAAAGGCGACAAGAGTAGTCAAAAAAAGAAAAAAAAAAGAAAAAAAGAGGGGACAGGGGATCACTAAAGAGACTACCTATCCTACCCGAGACTTCCGGGGGAGGGGACCGAATGAGGCTCGCCGAGCCCAGAATACCCGCTTCCGGACCTGGCGGGAGACCTTGGGAGCATCCCTCCAATAGGCTAGGAGGAATAGAAAAAAAGGGTGAGAATCCAAACATAAAAAAACTAAGGGCAGGAAAACTAAAGGTTAAACTCCTGACCTCCCGCACTGAAGATATCCGGGACCAAGATCTCCTCTTCATTCGATCTCAGGGTCCGTCCCCAATCTCCAGTGGCCCAGAACCAAAGATCTTTGAAATTCTTGTTGGAGTCAGAGAGTTTTTGGACAACGTTTGACGAACTGTCATAAGCAGAAAGGTAGTACCAACCGTGGTGAGTCTTTGGGTTGGCCTTCAACCGATATAACCTCTTCACTTCTTCAAAAGAAGGTTCGCCAAGCCCCGCCCGATGCCAAGCTACATACAACCCGGCCAAGATCCTCCAACTGTTTAGACTCAGTTGACAGGAGGCAATCTCCATCTCGGCCAGCATCCAAGCGAAGTAGGGTTGAATTGGCAACCGAAGCCCGCACTCGAAGAAAGCTGGAAGAAGGGCCACGGAACCATCGTCGGGCTGACTGGCATGATCACATGGGAGAGAGACCTCAAGAGCAACATCTATCGGATGTCATATCATTGTCGAAGCAGAGCTAGATCATCCTCGGTTATCTTAGAGGGCCGGTTCATGTCCAGAGCCAAACTATCAAATTCGCCGGGCTCCCGATCCTTCCGAGGAACCCTCTGATGGTAAGTATCTTGCTTGATTTCAGAAGGGGTGAAGGTAGCGTCGAGGTCTTCCACGCTTGGCGCTCCCGAGCCCGATGAAAGCTCTTCAGCAAGGGGGGTCAAGGGTTTAGCAGGGTTTTCAGGGGAAGAACTGTCATCAGACATCCTTGGCATCCGAAAAATAAAAGGGGAAGGTCAGTCTACAACTATATTCTTGAAAAACGACCAAGGGTTCGCAAGTTATCCTAAAGTTTCCAGAAAAAAACTAAATCTACGAAGTTCTAAGTGCCCTAGAAACATCCGACAAAAACCATGAAATCTACAACAAAAAGCACAGCAAGCAAGAAAAAAAGGGAAGAGGAAGAAGGTCGTTCGGGAAACTTACTTGATCTCTGCTCGGAAAGCGGCGAATGCGTTGAGAAGCTTTGAGTAAAACTGAATCAGATGCTTCTTAACCGAAGGGAAGAAGATTTTTTGAAGTTGATAGGATTTTGCCAAGCAGATGCAGAGATATCGGTTCACCTTCTCATTACAACGTCGGAATAATTCTGACCGTCGGATCATAATAGAATCTCGGATGTGCGCCAGGTGTCGACTTCAGGAACAAATCCAAAAAGATGAATGAGCGGGTGAGATCGAATATATTTAGATGCTAGCAGCGGACGGTTGATCTTGTTCACTTTTGGAGGGAAACAGACAGATGCTCGACAAGTGTCCGGTTGGGGGTAAAACCCTAAAAAGTGATTTGATGGGCATTTATTGCAGATGTGACGACTGCGCGTCTCGAGAAAGAAGTGCCCGAAAAGGCGGTGAAAGGTTTTGTTTTGACAAGGGAAATGAGTCAAAGCCGAGCACTACATTCGGAACCAAGGACATTATGGTAACACGCCAGCAAAAAACTATTCCTTTTATAGTTCCCGGTACCAACTCGCATACTCATTGGAACCAAGAACTAGGGGACAGATGTTGGCGGTGTAAAAAGGCCCTATGACGGTTAAGCAGCACGGCATGGGTAAAATGGGCAATTCCCATCTTGGCCGAAATCATTAAATGACGACCCGACCACATGAATAAGAGACCGACCACTTTGGACCAGGTGACCGGGCACTATCAGTTCGGCCAACAGCATCCTCAGCTCAGAAGCCCATGATGACCGACCATGTCTAGACCGATCAGATGGCGAAGCATTCCCAGAAGATAAGACATCCTATTTCTACCGGGAAAAGGGACAAAATTATCATACTTTCACACGGAAACTGATAAATCAGTGTCCTGATAGGATAAATAAAGAAGAATCAGTTGCGGATTAGGAATCTTCATAGGAAAAGGAGATTGTTTCAACTGAGAATCCTTATGCTAGAAAGAGTCTGATTTCGCTGTTATTATAAATAGGAGGGTAGAGTGTGTGTAAAGATATGAGAATCATTATTATCAGACTTGTAAAAAACAAGAAGCAGAGCTGAGAAGTTTGTTTGAGTAATAAAAGTATCATCATTTTTTGTGCCCGTGGACGTAGGTCGGACCAAAATCCGCCGAACCACGTTAAATCTCTTTATCGATTGGCGTATTTATCTGTCTTTTGCTAAGTTTGCTTTTGGTCCCCCATAACCAAACAAATTCACTATTGAGGGAGAATTGTCTCGGGAGTAATATTCTCATATTACCCTGAGACCAAAATCAACAGTCAACAAATGTATCCTATTTAAATTTGAATTCTAGATTTTTAATCTAATTAGAAATCATTCAAATTTAATTTGTATCCTAATCTTATTAGGTTACTTAATTTGAATTTATTTTAGAGATAAATTCATAATCCAATTAGAATTTTATTTCTTAATAAATTTTAATTGTATTAGGATACATTAATTGAAATAAAATTAAATTCTTTAATTAAATTTTAATATAAATCAAATTTATTTTGAAATTTAAATTATTATACATATTCTTTTTTATTTATTTAAACAAATCAGCTGCTGATGTCATGCTGACATCAGCAGCTTTTCCTTCACTGTTCTTCTACGAAGAACAGTGCAAGGCAATTAATTAAATCCTTTTTTTTTGGGCCACCAGCAGGCAGCAGCTGCTGGTGGTCAACCCACGGCACTGTTCTCACCAGTGCCGTGGTTTATATTAGGGGTGGGCAAAAAAAACCGTCCGAACCGAACCAGACCGTAAACCGAACCAAACCGGACCGAATTTACGGTTTTTTTTCTAACGGTTCGGTTTACGGTTCGGATTGACCCACCCCAAACGGTTTACGGTTCGGTTTAGGTGAGAATCCGAACCGCACCTGTAAAACCGAACCGAACCGTTTTAATTAAAAAAAACCCTAAATTTTCCCTCAAAGACTAAAATGTAAAAACTCTCTCTCGCCTCTGCCGCTCATCAGTCTCTCTCGCCTCTGCCGCTCTCATCAATCATCACTCTTAAATTTTAAGTCATAACCCTAAAATTTTCTTCACATCTCAATCTCTCTCGCCTGGTCCTGTTTCTCTGGCCGTCGCCGGACTGCTGCTCGCCTGCTCCTAGAGATAAAAAAACCGGACCGTATAATATGGTTTGGTTCGGTTTTTAACAAAAACCGAACCAAACCGAACCGCGCCCACCCCTAGTTTATATGTATATATATTTTAAATTAAATTAAATTAAATTTTATCAGATTTAAATCTCAATTAAATCAAATTTCAGTAATCTCAACTTAATTACGCCCCATAAATTTAAATATAATCATTATAATATGTATAAAATCATATCAAAAGCATGCAAATTAATTTAGGCTCTGATACCACTGTCGGAAATCTAGCATATGATAAGCGGAAAATATATCATTATTTACCGCTCATTTTACTTAATATTTCGTACAGTTTCTCGAGTTTTATGAACGTTTTGATATGTTTTAGTTTATTTTACAGATAAAATAAAATCGGGACTTAATGGAATCAATCAGGATGAAATGTGGAACAAATAAGGGCAAAAACTGGATTGACATTTTGATTTTGGAGATTGGAAGCTTGAAATGGCGTTCTACCGAATACAATTTCGGAAATTCCAACTTTGCGTAATTGTCGTATTGTGGCCATAACTTATTACTCCGATATCGGATTGAGGTGATTCAAGTTCCAGATTAAAAAAGACTCAAAGATCTACAACTTTGAAGTTCATAATAATTACGAATTCTGAAGTTTCCAAGACTGAAATTGATAGAACATCCAGAAGTGTGTTATGTATAATTTTTAAAGTCATTTTCAAAATAAAAAAATTATAATAAAATAAAAAATAATGTTTGGTGGAGAATTTGATGTCATGTTTGATGCCATATTTGGTGCCATGTTTGGTGGAGCAATTGGTGGAAGCCTTTAGATTTGCCTATAAATATCAAGCTAAACTTTGTAAATTTTTCGTGCTTTCTTTGGGGGATTTCTCCATGAAAACCTAAAAGAAAGTGTCTTGCATGTTTATTTATTTATTTTATTTAGTAAATCCACATTCAACCAACCAATCAAGCAATCATTCTTTTCTCCCTTTAATTAGATACTTGTAAATAAATAGTATCAATAATTAATAACAATAGTAGAAATTAAGTCCTCGTGTGATCGATATTTTTATACTACTTGAATGATACGTGCGCTTGCGTTATACGTGTGTGATCACGCCGATCAAGTTTTTGGCGCCGTTGTCGGGGACTTATTTTTCTTGAGTTATCAATTTTGAAGCTATCTATTTTACTTTTATCTAATTTTCTTTACTTTTATCTGTAATTTTTTATTTCATTATTTTATTTTTCAGGTGGTTGAAAAATGGATCACTATTGGGTGATAAAAGAATTACAAGTTTTACGAGGTGAAGATACACCCCAAATCAGGGAGCAACAATCCAGTTTTTTTAGGCCTATTGTCCACCCCAACAACTATCCATGGATGTCAAAACCATTCAACACAACATTTGCTCAACCATTTGAGAACACAATGATCAGATGTGAGATATGTAATGGTAACCACCCTAACAATCATTGTGAGTACAACTACAATTCAGGGTGGCAGAACTATCAGAATCCTTCATGGTATGATGAACCGACATATTTCACTGAATTTATACTCCATATTATCCACCATCCACCTACGATCTTCATCAAGAACCAGAACGATATTCACTAGAGGAAAAACAGATGATAAGAGAGATGGTGGACATACTCAAGAAAAGAAACGAAAAGATGGATGAAATACTTCAGAGACTAACAGATCAAACGAGACATATCCAAGAAAACTAGAACAACATATCCCATGGAACAAATTCAAATAACACTGACGAAGCCTTCAAATACCAAGCATTTCACGATAACACTTTAACAGAGGAAGAGGCTGAACAGTATCAAGAATCAGAGGTATCAATTCAGGAGCCCGAACCAGCAGAATCTCAATTTTATCTTTATTATTCACCAGACTCTGATGAGGAACAAGAAGCAGAGCTGTCTGTACCAACTACAAGTGAGGATGAAACTATATATCCTCAAAATGAAGACCTTGGAACATGCATTGCATTGATGTTTGAAGAAGAGCTACTCGAACCATTCATACCAACCACAGAGGATAAAGACCTACAATTAAAAACATCTTTAAATCCTCAGGTTGACACATATGAAGCATGCATTTCACAGATGACAGATGAAGAGATGAACAAAGAAATCTTAAAATACATCTGTGAAGAAAATGTGGAGCAAGAAGCAAAACAAATGGAGGAGCAAATGTCTGACCACATTGAAGATCTCATGCATTCAGGAGAAACATCACTGTTTTGGGGAGTACAAATTAAAGACACCGTCCAAAATCTTGACAGAATGGAACTCCCATTCAAAGTCAAGCACCATACGAGACCTCTTGATTTTCTTTCTTTCTTTTCAGGAACCACTGGAGCAATATAGTTTAAAAAGGTGGCACAAGCATTGAATGAGACAAAATTCTTTTTCCCACTTTACCGTTGGAAGAGACCCTTCAAAAGCAACGCTAATGGGATTGACTCTAATCGAACATCCAAAACCATGCTGAGACCTCATTGACAGATGGACTTCAGTTACGTCTGGCTGAAGACGATAAATTTAGCGCTAGCATGGAGGCAACCCTTGCAAAATGTTTATTTTCATTTAAATTTAAATTTTTATATTTTATGCACACATGTTGTAGAGTTTTTAATTTTATGTGTTATTTTTGCAGGGAAAAATATAGACGGAGCACTTAAAGCAAAGCAAACCAATGAAAATAGGGTTATCACGGAATAAAGTTTGACAAAATCGCAAAGTTAAAAAGTCAATTCAGTAGAGACGGTGGAGTAAGGAGTCAACTTCTGATACGCGTCCTAGTGGATATATTCGTCAAATGACTCGATTTTGCCAAAAACCCTAACGAAACCACGGTAATATTATTCCCTTATCTTTCTTTTGTTTTGTAACGCATTGGGGATAATGCTAGGTTTAGGTTTGGGGGTGAAGTTGTTTTTGTTTATTTGTTTTCTCCGTCAAATTTTTTCTTTCCTGCATATTTTTTATTCCTTGTATGTCGTGCATATTTTGTGTGTTTTAATGATTTATTAAACAAATTAAAAAGAAAAAAATATATAGTCTAATGATGAGATTGTTTATCTTAGTAAAAAGTTCTAGGAAAAGATAAATGCTTATTTCACTTTTATCCTATACTTTGAACCTAATATCTGTTGGACAATTATGACCCATAGCATCACTATTTGTACAGAACATGGTGTTGTTGTACAAATTAACTATGTGACAAAGGAAATTGCTCTTTTATCATTTGTAATTAGATTACCGGGATATATAAATGATAAAAGTCCATATGATTAGTTCTGGATTGATAAGATATGAGACAGTATCAATCCATGAAGGTTTAATCATTAAAACATCCCTAGTCGTAGTATTATCGAGATTGAACATCGATAATACGGAATAGACTAGTATGCACTTGTGCGAGTTATGGGAGCATAACGGCATAGTTCTCATATATTTGGGTATTGGATACTCATGCAAGTGTAATAGGAGGTTGTGTTTACCGATGGTACGGAAACAGCTTCGCTCTGGATAGACCCCTCGGAATTCCATTGGTAGTATGACTATGTGTTTATGGAAGTCCGAATCAGGGTAGGTGTAATTGGTCTTAACCTGAGACTTGCACCGCTAATACTTGCGACAATCAATATACTTTGGTTTTGGTCGTCCAGGGCTTTACAGGTTCTGTGTACGCCTCTTCTGGGTATATTGAGAATCGTAGTGTATTGGGTGTGATGTCAAGATGGAAGTATCACTTCAGTCATATGGAGATGATGATCATGCAGGATACGGAACTAGTACTCTTTAGTAATGCAGTCATCGGGATAATATGACTATGTCATGATTATCCGATTATAGAGACTAGTTACCAGAGATCCGATATGTGCTTCATACGGGGCAGACACAATTCCAGCCCCCGGCCTAGCATGTGACATCCGATACTAGATCGCAATACGCTATACTACTTATACTACGCCTGATATAGATTACATATTCCTTTAAGAATACTTCTGGAGAATTGGGTAGGCACGGTGCTTTGCTAGAAGCCAACCATGTCTCGTAAATCGGTAAAAACATAGTACTAGTTACGTATGTGTTCGGATAGTCCGACGACCAGATTTACTGCCAACATATTCGGGGATCTCATGGGTCGCTTCCCGAAGATTCACCGATGACGTATGACTCACACATAATTAATCTGGGATTAATTAGTAGAGAGAGAAAATTAATCTGGGATTAATTACGGAGATATTTTATCTGGGATAAAATACTATTTAAAGAAAAAGAACGATTAATTTGAAATTAATCGATAAAATAATATATTCGATATATTAAACGAAATTAGATTTCGACGTGGAATTAAAATTAGATTTTAATTCGGACGAAAGAGTTAATTTAGAATTAATTCGCTAGCGACGTGAATAATAATTTTGCTAGGCATAATTATTAAATTAAATTTGATTTAATTATGTCGCAACAGAAAATTCGTTAATTCAGAATTATCGAACCCGAGCCCGGGAGTGTTTGCGGTCCCACTCGCATTTCGAATCAAGTGGGGCCCACAAGTCACATCACGCGTTACATCATTAGTCATTCTTGTGATGTAAGTCACATCAACTTTGAGTGATGTGATGGATGTCACTTTTGATTGATGTGAGTAGTTGAAGACTTTAATGTCTTGTACCAAATTTTGAATTTGGCAAATGGTATTAGATTTTTGAAATCCAAAAGTACACAACACACTTCTCTTCTCCTCACTCTCTCTCACGGCCTTGGAGCCATTTTCTCTCAAATGTTCTTGGCTTGGCCGAGAACAACAAGAAGGCAAAGGGAAATTTTGTGGCAAAATTTCCAAGATGCTAGCACATCCAATGGGTCTTACAAAGGTGATAGGGAAACCCATTCATGACATGGAATCACACTGAAAGCTTTGAGCTTGAAGGACCACCATGGAGGACCTTGACCGAACACACAAGGCGCACAAAGCGACCTTGGCCGAGAGCTTCAAGGAAAATTTTTGTTGTTCTTCGCATCGCAAAAGCCGATCAAAGTGACTATTATGCAACTTTACTTTGATGTATTCACACTTTTCATTGCTTAATTGATCTTGGTTTGACCTAGAAAACTCAACAATGGTATCAGAGCCTTGATTAAGCATGAAATTGTAATTAGGGTAAAATTTGGGTAAAATTGATTTGAGCATGATTTGATGAAATTGTTTGATTGAATATGCTTGAATGGTGATAACTTAGAGTTATGCATGATCAATTTGATGAAAATTGAATTGGATTAATTTTTCCCCAAATAGTAGGCTTGGCCGAAAGTTTGGATGCCCTAAAGTCATGGTGATTTTTGTTCTTTTGATCATTGGATGAGTTTAAAGACTTGGGATAAATTGATTTAGGATTTAATTGGATTAAAATCAAAATCGGATTTAAAATCCCCAAATTGCCGTGAGCTTCAAAGCATGGAAATGAGATGATTTTTTGATTCAATAATGTTGGACATGTGTTGATGATGATAAGCATGATTAATTATGTAAATTGGTATTTTGGAAATGTTAATTTGAATAATTAATTATGGCTATACACTTTAATTGATTTAATCGTGATAGTTGGAATATTGTGATTAAATTAATTGGGCTTAATTTGGAATTGGGCTTATAAAGTTGTATTTGGGCTTAATGGGCTTGGTTGGGCCATGTTTGGTTTAGTTTAATTGGTTGGATCCAATTGGGCCTAAAACCATTTCCATAAAGTCCAAATATGATAAAATGGGCCTTTAAAATTTTGATTGGGCCTAAATTGATTTTTGGCAAAAGGGTGATTCCTTATTAGGCTTTGGTTGCCAAAGTCCATGCCTTATAAATTAATTTAAAGCCCATTGGGCTTTAATTAAATTGACATTGGATGTTAATTGGGCTTTGAGACCCGTTAAGATTAGATTTAGAATCTAAGTCGCAAAGGCTTATTAATAAAGTGTAATTATTTAATTTGGAATTAAATAAAGAATTAGTATTAAATGCAAATTAAATTGGATTTAATATTTTAGTTTGATATAATTCAAGAATTCGTACTTTGAGTACTTATTCTTAAAACGAGTTGGACTCGCGCAAATCAAATCGTTATTTGAACATTGGATGGTCATTAATTTCAGATTAATTAATTGGATTAGATTGATTGATAACATGTTTTGTGTGAATACATGGATGTGATGTATAAATAATGTATATCGGATGGATATTAGATGGGTGAGGGCAATTTTGGAAATTGTTGTAATAAATTTAGAATTTATTAAATTGGACCTGCATGTCCAGCCTATTACCTCTTGATTCTTTGTATTTCTCTTCTCACCTATTCCCCTCAATGTAAATGAGGTTTCTTTAGAAGTGTTATGTAATTGGGTAGAAGTTAGATTTGTGTTAGCGTGAGAGAGGAAAGTGAGAGATTTGTTCTAGAAACAAGTTGTTTTAAATATCCATCCGCATATCATTATTAATTTATTTATCGCGCCTTATTATGATTTTAGAATGCATGTTTAAGGGTGTATGATGAGACCTAATCAAAGATAATTAATTGGTTGCCAATTACGCGAAAAACCCTCAACAAATATTAAACGTTTTTCCTTCCATTGAATGATTCATTCTCAAGATCCAAGATTGGCACTGGTTTGTTGGCCAAAGTCAAGACCTTTGTCCATCGCGGATGTGTTTGAATCATTAAGGCTTTATTCCATATCGCATGTCTTGTCCAAGTTGTGATTTGTTGGCCAAAGTCAAGATCACTTCTTGTTCATCGACATCGATTACGAAGCTTTCCAAGGTCAATGGGTCTCGCTTAACTAGAATCATTAAGTTTGTTGTGCCAAAGCCAAGGCTTAATGATTCAGAGGAAAAAGGTTAGGGAATATATTGGATATATTGGCATATATTATATATATGTTTCGGACTTGGATGTCCACCTACTGGATTTAGGAATTGGATGAGATCCAATTGATCTTAGAGATCTACCTAGTTAAATATCATACAGCTTGTTGGCCAAAGTCAAGGTTGTGTGTTATTTAACGGGATCCTAGCCCACTAGGAAACAAGGTTTCCCAAGTATTCAACAGAGGGTTAGAGGCTCGCCGAAAAATATTGAGAGGCAAGTATTAAATTTGCAATTTCGTTTAGATACTTGCCAATACGCGCTTATATCATTTTTCATCAATTTTAAATAATATATATTAGTTGGACTAATATTTAATCGTTGTTTTAATTAAACAGTTGGACTGTATTCAAACTACTTCAATTTATAGTTGATTATATAATTGGATTATAGTAATCAATATATTTGAATTTAACCAATTTAAATTATAGTTGATTATATAGTTAGACTATAGTAATCATTATAATCAATAGTACCTGAAATCGTTGATTGGATAGTTGGACTATAGCAATCAAGATAAATGAAAGATTAGCGTTTAAAACATAAACCTGGGTAAAAATGTCTTTAAACGGCTTTAATTTTCAGATTGGGAATAATACCTCAGGATAGTCCTGGGAACTGAGGAGTTACTTTATTTGATAGAGAAACATCTCGGGCCTAAGCCCGAAGTTGAGCAAATACTAGAACATGATCTTTGGAAGATTCATGTGATGATAACTTTAGTGCTCAATCCTTTATGCTAGATGCAATGACACTTTAATTTTGTTGTCAAAATTAAGGATTAGATCATTGTATCTTGATGATGAAATTAAAGATCTTCATAGATTTATTCTTAAATCTTAGAAGTACAAATTGCAAAAGAAGCTCTTTAGCTCGTGTATGTCAGAGGGTACATCTGTCGAACACTAGGTGTCGCAGTTGATTGCTGACATCGATCAGCTAGGTTAGCTGGGCATTACCTACGTGGCTGAGAATGCCAAAGATTTGATCTTATAGTCTCTACCCGAAAGCTGGGGCAGGTTCATTATGAACCAAGAGTAAACTCTTGGAGAGTTGACGGCTATGCTCAAGGAAGCAAAACCAGAGCTTCTAAAATGGGCAAAGGCAAAATCATCACAGTCTTCTAGGAAGACAAAAGACATATCCTAAGATGTCTACCTAAATTGTGGCAAACGGGGTCACTGGAAGCGTGATTGCCGTATGGACAAGGCAGACATGAAGGAAGTGAAGAGGGGCAAGGCTCCGGCTTCAAGCATGTTTTTCATAAACATGTTCACTACTAGTTTCAAAATTGGATTTTGATACTAAGTGTTGTACATAAGATATGTACTGATGTGCGGAATCTGCTGATTAGCAGATACTGACTTCAGTTGAGATTGATCTGTGAATCGGAAACGGAACGAGAGTCGCTGTTTTAACCGTAGAAACCTAAGTTTAGGAACTACCATTTGGGTATGTACTTAAATTAGGAAACTGTTATAATGTAACCAGTTTGACTAGAAACATTATCTCTATATCAGAGTATAACTCGTTGCGGGTATACCTTTATATTCTAGAACACTAAAGTGTTTCATTTTATAAAGATGATATTGAGATAAGCACATTAGATGTGAATAACACTATTTATATTTTGAATATAAAAGAATCTCAAACGTATGACATGACAAACAAATAGCTCAAACTGATTTGATCAGATGAGACTTATTTGTGGCATTGTTGTCTGAGACACATTAAATGAGACTCGTATATCCACACTTTTGAAGAGTGGGTACTAGGACAAATTTGATTCTATTCAAATAATGTCTACGAATCTAGTTTATTTGGCAAAGTGCCTAAAACACCTTTTACTTGGTAAAAGTACAAGTGCCATCGATCTGTTAGCCCTCGTTCATAGTGACATAAGTGGGCCCATATCTAGCTAGGCTAGAGGTGGATATGAATACTTCATAACCTTTACGGATGTGGCATCGCGTTATGGTTATGTGTTTCTTTTGAAACACGAATCGGAAACTTTTGATAAATTCAAAGTGTTTCGAAATGAAGTAGACAGACATATCGGTTAAAGTATTAAACCATCACGGTTAGACCGTAGTGGAAAATACTTAAGCAATAAATTTCTCAATTACTTGAAAGAGTATAGTATTCTTTCAATGTGGACTCCTCCCGAAACACCTCAATTGAGCGGTGTGTCCGAACAAAGAAACCGAATTTTGTTGGACATGATAAGGTTAATTATGAGTCGCTCTGAGCTACCATTTTCCTTCAAGGGATACGCATTAATCAGTACAATACGTATTTTGAATAAGGTTCCATAAAAATCTGTTTGACAGACTTCATATTAGATATGAACAGGAAAGAAACTGAGTTTTCTCATTCCTGAAGATTTGGGAATGCTAGGCATATGTTTGGATGATACCAAACTAAAACCCAAATCGGATAAGTGCCAAAATTGTAGGTTATCCTAGGGTAACCAAAGTATAGTACTTATACAACTCACAAGAGAACAATGTAATTGTTGCTCTCCATGCGGTTTTCCTAAGAGGAATACCTATATGCAGTGGTAAGTGGGAGGAAAGTAAAACTCGATGAAAATCGGAGTAATACTGTTCAAGGCACCGATTCCTTAATGGAACACAAACAGTTCATCAAGGATGAAACTGTACCATAATATTCGAATACACAAGAACCGCGTAAGTCAGAGAGAGTCAAAAACAACCTGGGAGGTATGGGTTTCTGATCTCACCTCATAAAGATGTCAATCTTATTGAGGAATACGAACTGACTACGTATGAGGAAGTGATACAAGGTATCTACTCCCCATTATGGCAAAGTGCCATGAAGTCCGAAATGGATTCCATGTATATGTAGGCACTGCACTTTTTGCATATAAGTCCTATGATGAGTCTCATTTGGAGACACTACATTTTATGTCACGGAAGTCGCGGGAAACGGACGTCGGAAGGGGAAATTCAGAACAAGTATGTCATCAGATTCATTTCACAAGTTCTCTGTTTTCGTTCGTGCTGCGTTCGTTGTTCGTTCGTGTTGGGGTTGGTGCTCAGAGCGCCAATTCCCGGTTGTATTTCTGTTAAATACTTCTGTAAAACATTATTATTATGAATAATATATGCAGTTTCTATAATATAATCTATATTTCTATATGGTAAAGACGTTATGACCCGAGAATGATTAGTCATGATACAGTTGCAAAAGCGTCGCAACGGACATTGAGAAGTATCATGACGTTGTCATTCTCAGACAGTTCCTGGTCAAGGTTTACACTACTTGGTCAGTATAGTAAACCCGTTGAGACCGGTACATGTCGTATACTGGAATATATGATTCCAATGGTTTCTCAATGAACCATTAGTCTTGGAGACTAGTATAGACGTGTAGGTGTTTATAGCGGATAAACACTGAACGACTCACCAAAGATTCTTAATGGATGGTACACCAGCGTCAATAAGAATCTTCTTGGGTTGAGTAGCACTTGTGATTCTTAGACTTGAGATGCCATTGTGGGCGCATGAGACATCTTCTACACTTAGACGACAGTCACGTCACCGATCTATTAAGATCAGACCTCCGCCTGTTCGTTGGGTGTAGATAGATCCTCAGGGTGTCCTATGTGTATCAAGATAGGATCCGTCAGTTCTGTGTACCAGAGCATAGGTAGTCCATATGATTAGCAATCAGATAAAACCATGGGCCCGTGGTAAAGTTTAGAAGCTAGTTCTAAACATTCTTTTGAGATTGCTAATAGAATAGTCGACTGGATAATCCCGATAGAGATTTGACGTTTACATCTATATCTCTGGGATTTATCCGGATACCTGTGACGGAGGAATTATACATTTGCGATGACCTCGACCTGTATGGTTCAGCGAGATTATCCGTGATCGTCATAATCTACGGGTGGATAGATTATGGACACAAAATTTGATTTCGTGACGGATATACCTGAACCTAGAGAGTCTCAATAATGAAACATACTCGTTGAGCAATAGAGCAACATAAATAAATAATATTGATTATTTATAAAGTCGTTTAATGGTTAAACGCAAGATACATGCTAAAGAGACTAGATAGTCATTTGCTTAATTATTGTGTATTTACATTTAATACTTGATTAATTTAAATACACATTAATTAATAGTCAAAATGAGTTATTTGACTTATTTCCTAAATGAATATATGTTTTTAATATTTAATGTAAATATTATACATATATTTAATATATTTGTATTTGATTAATTAATTAATTATTTAATTGTTAAATGATTAAATTAATTAAAATATAAATATCTTACATTAGGATATTTAAAGTAAATGACATTAGTTGCATTTGTTGACCAAAATAAATATCTAATAAAGTAGTTTATAAGATATTTGTGCAAGTTGATATAATGATAATTGAAATGAAATTGAAATTACAATTTCTTGTATTTGGCTATGAATTTCGGCCAAGGTGGAAATGTTACAAGTATATATTGTTTTTTATTTCATTTAACACTTAACCTAATACATTTTACAAAAAACACCATTAAAGAAAACAAAGAAAGCAAGTGAAGGAGAAAAGGAAAAACTTAAAGAAAAGCTTGGATTTTGTAAGTTTTTCAAACTTACTATTAGAAAGGAATTTGATCCTTAGGATCTAGGCAACATCTTTTGATGTTCTTAAGTTATTCTTTTCATTATTTCTTGTGTTTTTGATGATGGAAATTTGGTTGAAAGTGTTGAGCATGTGTAATGAAGAAAGGTTGTAACTATTGTAGTTATAAACATTCTTTTAAGGTTTATGAAACCATGTTGCTAATCTAGAGTTATTGACCCACTCTTAAATGACCTAGATTTGATCTTGAGTTGTTTCATTGTGTTGAGACTTGGATTGGATGGAAGAATGATGATTGAAGTAATTGATTTAATGTATTTGGTCTAATTTGTCCAATTTGAGGAAATTGAAAAATTAGGGTTTTTAACTAATTCCAAATTTGGGGGTTTTCATATATGTTGAGCATTTGGGTGTGTATATGATGCATGCAAAGTTTCATGTTGATTGGATTACATTTAGATGTGTTTTGAGACATGAAATGACAAAGTGCACAATGTGCTCCACCAAGTGGTGCTCTCGGCTTTGGATGAGGAAATTGGGGATTTTGGTTGCTTTGGTGTTTTGATGTTTTGAACATCATAATTTCATCTTAGAAATGATTTAGAATCATTCAAAATTGATTGGATCAATTTCGGACTAAAACGGACAAAAATACAAAGCAAGGGTATTTCGGTAAATTCACCTAAAAATGTTTTATTGAATTTATTTTCATAATTTGATTATTGGAATGTTAAATAAATATGTTTATTTAATTAATCCGAGAAAAAGTTTTGAAATCTGAAAATCGGATTTTCACCGCTTCCGCTGCGTTACCGGACTCACCCCCTAAAATAACCCCTTCAGTTCGAACGTCAAGCAGATTGCGGGCGTTCGTGTAGCATTCGAAGAGGCGTTCGAACGGTGTCGGTATTTATGGTTTTGCTGCTAGCCTCACACCCAAGCCCAATTAGCCCCCAAAGCCCATAAAACACATCCAAATTAATAAAACACATATTTAACACATGGTGAAATTAAATAAAATCTAAAAATCACATACCAAATTAAAATAAATATCAAATAAAATCATGCCTAATTAAAATCAATCAACAAATATTATATGCATAAACAAAACAAATTAAATATATCATATTCCTAATCTAGCCAAGACATGTCCCCCAATCAAATATTAGACTTTCCTTGTGAGACACCAATTGATTCCTTCCTTTTCAAACAAGGAGAAACCCTAGCTCTTTGCCTATAAAAGAAACCAAAAACCAAGACATTTCCCCCTATCACATTGATACAAACCACAAAAATTCTGCAAGGCATTGACACCCTAGCTCATTCACATAGAAAACTCATAGTTCATTCACACAAGAAACACCCAAGCTCATTGACACAACTCTCCCTCACTCTCAATAACCAAAAATCACAAACCAAAGAACCCGCATTGCCTTGACCAAAACACATCCCGAATAGCCCCATTTACCTCACCAAAACAGTCCCCAAACCACACCATAACAGCAGCCCAAACCACACCCAAAACAGTCCCCAAATACACCAAGAACAGTAGCCTAAATACAGTAAATGTAGTGACCAGAAAACGTCACCGAAAGAATAGTGAAATACAATAAAAATAGCAGTAAAACAGGGAGAACGACGACTCAAAACAGTGAGACAACGAACAAGAGTAGTGAACCAGTGAACCGCAGGAGTTGCGGAATGTTAGCCCTTCCGACGATCGTGTACCGTACATCCGAGAGGTGATTTAAAAGGTTAGACCTGAGGGCACTTTTTCTATTTATTGTCATTCATTTTTTTTAATTATTTTATTCGCATGAGAGTCGTTTGTGGATGCATGTTGTGGCTTTGAATAAAATGGAAAATGTGTCGCCTCTTGTGGTATATAGGATGGAAACCCGGACATAAAATTCATAGCCGATTCCGAATGGACGGTAGTATGATCTGTACTCGGGATACAACTCCACGTACCAATTGAGTAAACGGCGCATATTTCGTTTTATGTTGTTATGATTTGTTTACTATTCGCTACTTGATTTCTGCATGTTATTGGTTTATGTAATGATGAGATAAAGCGCATGGGCTTAGTAAGTGCGATTAAAGGTCCTCTATTTTGAGAGGTTAAAATCCTTTACCACGATGCTTTGCCGCACCTTTTAGCCCATCATTATTTATAAGGTGTCATCTATTCATCCGTTCATGTATGTGTCATGTTGTTTACTGCATTTCGGAGGTCACTGCTGTGACCCCGTTCGAACGTGTTTTAGAACGCCGCACGAACGCATGTTTTCTATCTCAGCTCGTTCGAACGCATTTACGAACGCAACTCGAACGCGCATGCATTTTACCTTATCATGCATCAGGTCTCATTTCCGTTCGAACGCGTTTCCGAACGCCATACGAACGTGAGCATTCTGTTTCATTTCTGTTCGAACGTGTTTACGAACGCCACTCGAACACGAACTTTCTGTTTACCGTTCGAACACGGATACGAACGCCGCACGAACGCCCACGGTAAACAGGTCATCTTCCATCACATCTCAAGCATGGTTACTCATTTTGTCATTTCCCTTTTTGATTACTCATGTTCTCGCACTTAGTCATTCATTGTGTTCACAAGGTTATATGTTCGTTTCCATGATGCATGTTTGCACGGTAGTTACCTAATTATGCTTCCGCATTCATCCTTTCAACATGTTTATGAAGTTATATGCTTTCCGTTACTCTAATTTGCTTTCATGCGTGATTATACAATTATTATCTACTGGCATGCCCATGATCGAATGTGATGTGCTTATATGCTAGCTGTATTTATCTTTATGCATGCAAATTGGGACATAGATTATACGCAAATAGGTTGTATGCAAATATAAAAATGTGTTACATGTGAACCTAGATGAAATTTTGATGTATGCATGCGAACTTAGGAGTAAATTATCCTTGGAAATAAATGTTGCTTAGGCTTGGTTGAATTATTACACAAATCATTTTATTACAAGTGGCATAAGTAAGGGACCATTCCGAACCCAACGGTTTGAGGTCTTCCCTTGCGAGGGGTGAGTGCGGCCTTAAACTATTTTCCCGGTTCACACCGGGTGGCGACTCCATTATTCTCCGGTTTAGTCCCCCGCGGGCTACTCAGTACTCCCAACCGGGCCGCGAGCCCGGGACAGCATGCCTCGCCCAGTTTCTGTGTTCGTACAGTATACCAACCAAGTTTGGACACTGGTTGATGTACCGGAAGGCATTGTGCCTATTGGTACAATATTAGTCTTCAAGGAAGACATACATGTATGGCAACATACCAACGTACTAAGCTAGGCTTGTGGTGAAAATGTATCTTTATCAACATTTTGTTGATTACGATGAAACCTTTTACTCGTTGCCATGGTTAAATCCATTCGGATAATGCTTGCTAATGTTGCATGTTTCATTTATGAAATGTGGCAGCTGAACGTCAAAAATCGCTTTCCTTAAATGGAAACCTTTTGGAGGATGTTTACAACATCCTGACGGTTTTGTCGTACCAAAACAAGCAAACAAGGTTTGCAGATTAATCGATCTATTACCTCAATACTCTTTGTATTTCTCTTCTCACCTATTCCCCTTAATGTAAATGAGGTTTCTTTAGAAGTGTAGTGTAACAGGTAGAAGTAATACTTGTGCTAGCGGGAGAGAGGAAATGGAGAGATTTGTTCTAGGAACAATGTGTTGAGTATCCATCCGCATATCATTATTATTTTATTTATGCGCCTTATTATGTGTTTAGAATGCATGTTTAAGGGTGTATGATGATGAGACCTTAACAAAGATAATAAATTGGTTGCCAATTTGCACGCAAAAAACCCCACAAAATATTAAGCATTTTTCCTTCCATTGAGTGATTCTTACTCAAGATCTAAGACTGGCATTGGTTTGTTGGCCAAAGTCAAGGCCTTTGTCTGTCGATGATGTGTTTGAATCACGAGAGCTTTGTTCCATATTGGTGTCTTGTCCAAGTTGTGGTTTGTTGGCCAAAGTCAAGACCACTTCTTGTCCATCGACATTGATTACGAAGCTTTCCATGGTCAATGGGTTCCGCTTAACTGGGATCACTAAGTTTGTTGTGCCAAAGCCAAGGCTTAGTTGATTCAGAGGAAAAATGTTAGGTAATATATTGGATATATTGGCATATATAAGATATATGTTTCGGACTTGGATGTCCCCTTACTGGATCTAGGAATGGTTGGTGTTTGCTAAGGTCCCAAGATCATAAACAAGCATGAAATAAGTGCGAATACAAATCAACGAAGTTATAGAATACTCACATCGATCGGTTGAGCGACGCGGAGACGAACAAAAACTGAAAATCTGCTCACTGGTTGGTCACGGCAATGACTGTTTCTGCAGTCCCATTTTTGGCCATATGTCTCCAAGTTTTGAGCTCCAAGCTTCGTCAAACGATTCCCGGCTCATGGGTGGACTTCCCTATCACCTTCGCATGACTTCGTAGTGTGCTAGCACTCCCGATTTTGCCACAAAATCGTGACTCTAAGCCCCATTTTCTCCTTGTCACTCGGTAGTTCACTGCCAAAACAGAAGGAAAAATGAGCCCCAAGGGCGTGAGAGAAGAAAGAAATTTTGAGAGAAGAGTTGTGAAAGAAAGTTGGAAAAAGTGTAATCATAATTGATTTCTAAAATCCATTTACCATATACCACTTTTGATTTACAAAAAGTCAAGCAATTAAATGCTTTCCATCAACTCCCATCAATCCATCAATCCATCAATCTATCAAATCAAGTGAAAAATTGTCACATCACTCAAAGTGACTAATGATTTGACGCTTGATGCGACTAGTGATTTGACGCTTGATGTGACTTGCGTGCCGCACTCGAATTCGAAATGTGAATGCGCTCACAAACACTCGCGGGCTCGGGTTCGCTAATTCCAAATTAACGAATTTTCCGTTGCGACGTAATTAAATGATAATGCCAAGCGAAATCACTATTCACGTCGCTAACGAATTAATTCTAAATTAACTTGTTCGCCCGAATTAAAATCTAATTTTAATTCCGCGTCGAAATCCAATTTCGTTTAATATATCGAATATATTAATTTATCAATTAATTCCAAATTAATCGTTATCTCTCTTTAAATGATATTTTATCCTAGATAAAATATCTCCGCAATTAATCCCAGATTAATTTTCTCTCTCTTCTAATTAATCCCAGATTAATTTAGAGTGCGAGTCATACGTCATCGGTGAATATTTGGGAAGCGACCCATGAGATCCCCGGATATGTTGGCAGTAAATTCGGTCGTCGGACTATCCGAACACGTACGTACCAAATACGACGTTTATACCGATTTACAAGACAAGGTTGGCTTCTAGCAAAAAGCCATGCCTACCCAATTCTCCAGAAATATCCTTACAGGAATATAGGATCTATATCAGGCGTAGTATACATAGTATTGTGTATGTCGATCCAGTATCAGATGATCACGTGCTAGGCCTGGGGCTGGAATTGTGTCTATCCCGTACGAAGCACATGTCGGATGTCTGGTAACTAGTCTCTATAATCGGATAAACCTGACCTTTTCATTTTATTTAGATAGCTGCAACATTTAAGAGAACCAGTCTCGTATCCTACGTGACCATCATCTCCATATGACTGAAGTGATACTTCCGTCTTGACATCGCACCCAACACACTACGATTCTCAATATACCCAGCATAGGCTTACACAGAACCTGTTAAAGCCCTGGACGACCGCAACCAAAGTATATTGATTGTCGCAAGTATTAGCGGTGCAAGTCTCAGGTTAAGACCAAATACACCTATCCTGATTTCGAACTTCCATACACACATAGTCATACTACCAATGGAATTCCGAGGTGGTCTATCCAGAGCGAAGCTGTTTCCCGTACCATCGGTAAAACAAAACCTCCTATTACACTTGCATGAGTATCCTATACCCAAATATATGAGAACTATGTCGTTGTGCCCTCACAACGCGCAGAAGTGTAATACTAGTCTTTTACATATTTATCGATGTCCAATCTCGATAATACTCTGACTAGGGATATTTAATTATTTATCCTTCGTGGATTGATACTGTCTCATATCATTCTCAATCCAGGAACAAATCATAGGGACCTCTCATCATTTATACATCTAGGTGATCTAATCACAAATGATAAGAGTGCAATCTCCTTTGTCACATAGTGAATTTGTACAACAACACCATGATCTGTACAAATAGTGACGCTATGGGTGATAATTGTCCAACAATCTCCCACTTGGCCTATAGCCAGTCACTCGAGTGTCTTACACCCGAACTATGTACGGTTGGTTTAAAATGTTGAGAAAACGCTTTCGTCAGCGGACTTGCATGATTATCATCTGATGCAATTTATTCGATCATCACATCGCCACGATGTATGATCCGAACGAATCACATGATTATCGAAGTATGTATCTGGATCGTTGATGAGACAATTAATTCTTTAGCCTGTGCTGACGCCTAGCTCAGCTGCTAACAGAACTATATCTAATCTAATTAGATTTGTTATCGACCCAAATGGCTTCTATTTCCGCCTCAGCTGCAACAATAACATGCATTTGTTGTTTATTCAGTAATGGTATCTTGCTTGGAATATTTCCAGCTCACTGTACCGTTATTCAAACTGTATAGTACTGTTTGTGACTTATAGTCGTCTTATCGGTTAGGAAACTTGCTACAGTGATCCCAGTCACTTTAAGTTCTCCTTCTCCATAGACTAAGACAGCATCCTTAGTTCTCTAAGATACTAACGGATGTTCTTAACATCAATCCAGTGACTATCACTTGGATTGGCCTGTTTGTGAATCCATATGCTCAAAGCGTATGAGACACCAGGTCGCGTACATTTTTGAATGTACGGTTTCTCGGAGAGTTTTTCATGAAAGCTAAGCTTTCACCGATTGTAATTTTATGGAATATCATTTCCAAGAAATGACGTATTATCCTTATTTTATAAGACATCGATTGTCAGTGCGCTCCCACTAACCTTCTTATATACACAAGAATCATTTCGTTTTGAATTAAATCATAAAGCAATATAATTACATCAAAACGATAATTCCAAGAACCTAATGCTTGCTTCAATCCAAACATGGATCGAATAACCTGCAAACCTTGTTTGCTTGTTATGGTACGACAAAACCGACAGGATGTTGTAAACATCCTCCAAATGGTTTCCTTTTCAGGAAAGCGATTTTGCCATTCAGCTGACATATTTCATGAATGAAACATGCAGCGTTAGCAAACATTATCCAAATGGATTTACCATGGCAACAGGAAAAAGGTTGAATCTTAATCAACACAATGTTGGTAACGATACCTTTCCGCTAAAAGCCTAGTTTTATACGTTGGTGTGTTGCCATCCATGTATGTCTTCCTAGAAGACTTATAAAGTACCAATAGGCATAATGCCTTGCGGTACATCAACTAGTATCCAAACTTGTTGATTTACATGGAATCCAATTCGGATATCATGGCACTTTGCCATAATAGGGAGTCGATACATTGTATCACTTCCTCATACGTAGTCAATTGGTATACCTCAATAGGTTAACATCTTTATGAGATGAGATCAGAAACCCATACCCCAGATTGTTTTCTGATTCTCTCCGACTTACATGGTTCTTGTGTATTCGAAGATTATTGGTATAGTTTCATCCTTGATGAACTATTTGTGTTCCATTAAGGATTCGGTGCCTGGAATAGTATTACTCTGATTTTCATCGAGTTTTACTATCCTCCCACTTACCACTGAATATCGGTATTCCTCTTAGGAAAACCACATGGTGAGCAACAATTACATTGTTCTCTTGTGAGTTGTATAAGTACAATACTTTGGTATCCTTATGATAACCTACAATTGGCACTTATCCAATTTTGGTTTTAGTTTGGTATCATCCAAACATATGCCCAGCATACCCAAATTATCAGGAATGAGAAACCCGGTTTCTTTCCTGTTTATATCTAATATGAAATCTGTCAAACAAATTTTTATGGAACCTTATTCTAAATAAGTTCTGCACTGTTAATGCTTATTCGTTGAAGGAAATGGTAGCTCAGAGCGACTCATGATTAACCTTATCATGTCCAACAAAATTCGGTTACTCAGTTCGGACACACCGTCAACTTGACGTGTTCCGGGAGGAGTCCTCATTGAAAGAATACTATACTCTTTCAAGTATTTTAGAAACTTATTGCTTAAGTATTTTCCATTGCGGTCTTACCATGACGGTTTAATACTTTAGCCGATCTGTTTGTCTATTTCGTGTCGAAACTGTAAAAGTTTCCGATTTGTGTTTCAATAGAAACACATAACCATAACACGATGCCACATCCGTATAAGTCACAAAATATTCATATCCACTTCTAGCCTAGCTAGACATGGGCCCACTTGCTTCACTATGAACTAGGGCTAACAGATCGGTGGCATTTGCACTTTTACCAAGTAAATAGTGTTTTATGCACTTTGCCCAATAAACTAGATTCGTAGACTTTATTTGATTAGAATCAAATCAGTCCGAGTACCCACTCTTCAAAAGTGTGGATATACGAGTCTTGTTTGATTGTGTCCCAGACAACAATGCCACAATTAAGTTTCATCTGATCAAATCAGTTCGAGCTATTTGTTTGTCACGTTATATTCCTTTTAGATTTATTTATATTCAAAATATAAATGTTGTTATTCACATCTAATGTGTTTATCTCAATATCATCTTTATATAATGAAACACTTTAGTGTTCTAGAATATAAAGGTTCACCCGCAGCGGGTTAAACACTGATATAGAGATAATGTTTCTAGTCAAACTAGTTACATTATAACAGGTTCCTAATTTAGGTACACACCCAAAGGTAGTTCCTAAACTTAGGTATCTACGGTTAAAACAGCGACTTTTGTCCCATTTCCAATTCGCAGATTAATCTCTATTGAAGTCAGTATCCTGTTCAAAACAGATTCTGAACATCAACATATATTTTATTTACCACACTAAGTATTTAAAATCCAATTTCAATACTAGTAGTGAACATAATGTTGACAAACATATTTGAAGTCAGAGCCTTGCTCGTCTTCAATTCCTTCATGTCTGCTTTGTCCAAACGCCAGTCACGCTTCCGCGATCCCGTTTGCCACAATTTAGGCAGACATTTTGGGATATGTCCTTTATCTTCCCAGAAGATAATAATGATTTTTCCTTTCCCAATTTCAACACTCCAGAAGCCTTTGGCCTAGCCTCGGCCTTCTAGAATATCGAAGTAAGGTGCGACTAACGCTACTTGCCTTATTGCAAATTTTGACTTTGTCTCATTGAGAATAGTCATTAACTCTCCAAGAGTTATTTTTACAATTTAGTACTTCTAAGATCTAAGTATAGATCTATGAAGATCCTTCAATTTCATTATCATACTTTAAGGATCTAATCCTTAGTTCTGATTCAGAAATTAAGGAGTCTACTGCGACAAGCTTAATGGATTAAGCACTAAAGTTATCATCACATGAATCTTCCAAAGATTATGCTCTACTATTTGCTTAACCCCGGGCTTAGGCATAATATGTTATTTTATCAAATAAAGTAACCTATTATTTTCCAGGACCATCCTGAAATTTAATTCCCAATTGAAAATTAAACTATTTAAATACATTTTCCCTAGGATCATGTTTTAAATGTCAATCTTTCAATCTTATCTTGATTTTAATAGTCCAACTATTTAATCAACGATATAGGTACTATTATTATAATGATTATAATAGTCCAACTATTTAATCAACTATAATTAATTGTTTGAATATAGTCCAACTATTAATTAAAACAACATTTAAATATTAGTCCAACTAACATTTAATTCATTTGACGAATGATATTTGTTTGAGCGTGTATGGCAAGTAATTAAACGAATATTGCAAATTCAATTCTTGCCTCCCACTATTTTTCGGTGAGCCTCTAACCCTCTGTCGAGTACTCGGGAACCGCGTTTCCTAGTAGGCTAGGATCCCGTTAAATATCACACAATCTTGACTTTGGCCAACAAATTGTATGATAATTAACTAGGTATATCTCTAAGATCAATTGGATCCAATCAATTCCTAGATCCAGTAGGGGGACATCCAGGTCCGAAACATATATCTTATATATGCCAATACATCCAATGTATTACCTAACCTTTTTCCTCTGAATCAACTAAGCCTTGGCTTTGGCACAACAAACTTAGTGATCCCAGTTAAGCGCGACCCATTGACCATGGAAAGCTTCGTAATCAATGTCGATGGACAAGAAGTGGTCTTGACTTTGGCCAACAAACCACAACTTGGACAAGACACCAATATGGAACAAAGCTCTCGTGATTCAAACACATCCTCGACGGACAAAGGCCTTGACTTTGGCCGACAAGCCAATGCCAGTCTCGGATCTTTAGTAAGAATCACTCAATGGAAGGAAAAATGCTTAATATTTTGCGAGGGTTTTTCGAGTGCAAATTGGCAACCAATTTATTATCTTTGTTAAGGTCTCATCATCATACACCCTTAAACATGCATTCTAAACACATAATAAAGCGCATATGAATAAAATAATAATGATATGCAGATGGATACTTTACACAATGATTCTAGATCAAATCTCTCCCTTTCTCTCTCCCGCTAGCACATGTATTTACTTATACCCGTTACACTATACTTCTAAAGAAACCTCATTTACATTGATGGGAATAGGTGATAATAGAATACAAAGAATATGGAGGTATAAGGCTGGACACGCAGGTCCAATTAATAAATCAAATTTATTACAACAATTTCTAAAATTATCCCACCCATCTAATATCCATCCGATATACATTATTCATGCATTGCAACCATGTATTCACACAAGCATGTTATCAATCAATCTAATCAAATTAATTAATCTGATAATAGTGATCATCCAATGTTCAAACAACCATTTGATTTTGTTCGAGTCAAACTCGTTTTTGCGAATAAGTACTCAAAGTACGAATTCTCGAATTAAATTAAACTACAACATTAAATCCAATTTAATATGTATTTAATTCTAATTCACTATTTAATTCCAAATTAAATATTACACTTTAATAAATGAACCATTACGACTTAAATTCCAAATTTAATCGTTACGGGACTCAAAACCCGATTAACGTCCAACGTTAATTTAATTAAAGTCCAATGGGCTTTTAATTAATTTCTTAAGGCGTGGAATTTTGGTCAACTCGGGTCAAACAGAATAACCAAAATCCAATCCGGGAGTTACCCCATAAGCCCAGAAATCAATTTTGGCCCATTAGGCCCAATTAAACTTTAAAGGTCCATTAGTCGCATTTGGGTTTTATGGAAGCGGTTTTGGGCCCAATTGGATCCAATCCATTTGGCCTAAACCTAACTTGGTACAACCAAGCCCAATAACAACTTTACAAGCCCAAATCCAATTTTAAGGCCCAATATAATTAAATTACCAAATTCCAAATTCCTAATTTAATTACATTAAGTGTATAACACAATTAATTACCCAATTAACATTTCTAAAACATCAATTAACACAACTAATCATGCTCTTTTACATTAAATCATGTCCAACACAATTTAATCAAAAATCAAACCCATTCATGCTTACTTTAGTCTCGGCAATATGGGGACATTATGTCCAATTTTTAATCCAATCCAATTAAACATTAAATCAATATCCCCAAATGATTTCCAATTCATCCAATGAATAAAAAATCAAAATTCCAAGACAATTAGGGCATCCATATTCTCGGCCAAGCTAAGATATTTGGGCAAATTATCCAAACAAAATTTGATCAAATTGATCCAATCAATCATCAATTAAACATACTTTAAGCATACTAATTCATCCAATTTCATTATACATGCTCAAAATCAATTTTACCCAAATTTTAAGCCTTAATCAATTTCATGCTCAACCTTACTCTGATACCATTGTTGGTGTTTGCTAAGGTCCCAAGATCATAAACAAGCATGAAATAAGTGCGAATACAAATCAACAAAGTTGCGGAATACTCACATCGATCGGTTGAGCGACGCGGAGACGAACAAAAACTGAAAATCTGCTCACTGGTTGGTCACGGTAGTGACTGTTTCTGCAGTCCCATTTTCGGCCATGTGTCTCCAAGTTTTGAGCTCCAAGCTTTGTCAAACGATTCCCGGCTCATGTGTGGACTTCCCTATCAACTTCGCATGACTTCGTAGTGTGCTAGCACTCCCAATTTTGCCACAAAATTGCGACTCTAAGCTTCCCATTTTCTCCTTGTCACTCGGCAGTTCACTGTCAAAACAGAAGGAAAAATGAGCCCCAATGGCGTGAGAGAAGAACGAAATATTGAGAGAAGAGTTGTGAGAGAGAGATGGACAAAGTGTAATCATAATTGATTCTAAAATCCATTTACCATATACCACTTTTGATTTACAAAAAGTCAAGCAATTAAATGCTTTCCATCAACTCCCATCAATCCATCAATCCATCAATCCATCAATCCATCAATCTATCAAATCAAGTGAAAAGTTGTCACATCACTCAAAGTGACTAATGATTTGACGCTTGATGCGACTAGCGATTTGACGCTTGATGTGACTTGCGTGCCGCACTCAAATTCGAAATGCGAATGCGCTCGCAAACACTCCCGGGCTCGGGTTCGCTAATTCCAAATTAACGAATTTTCCGTTGCCACGTAATTAAATGATTATGCCTAGCGAATAACTATTCACGTCGCTAACGAATTAATTCTAAATTAACTCGTTCGCCCGAATTAAAATCTAATTTTAATTCCGCGTCGAAATCCAATTTCGTTTAATATATCGAATATATTAATTTATCGATTAATTCTAAATTAATCGTTATCTCTCTTTAAATGATATTTTATCCCAGATAAAATATCTCCGCAATTAATCCCAGATTAATTTTCTCTTTCTTCTAATTAATCCCAGATTAATTTAGAGTGCGAGTCATACGTCATCGGTGAATCTTTGGGAAGCGACCCATGAGATCCCCGGATATGTTGGCAGTAAATTCGGTCGTCGGACTATCCGAACACGTACGTACCAAGTACGACGTTTATATCGATTGACAAGACAAGGTTGGCTTCTAGCAAAGCGCCATGCCTACCCAATTCTCCAGAAATATCCTTACAGGAATATAGGATCTATATTAGGCGTAGTATACGTAGTATTGTGTATGTCGATCCAGTATCGGATAATCATGTGCTAGGCCTGGGGCTGGAATTGTGTCTGCCCCGTACGAAGCACATGTCGGATGTCTGGTAACTAGTCTCTATAATCGGATAAACCTGACCTTGTCATTTTATCCCGATGACTGCAGTACTTAAGAGTACTAGTACCGTATCATACGTGACCATCATCTCCATATGACTGAAGTGATACTTCCGTCTTGACATCACACCCAACACACTACGATTCTCAATATACCCAGCATAGGCGTACACAGAACCTGTTAAAGCCCTGGACGACCGCAACCAAAGTATATTGATTGTCGTAAGTATTAGCGGTGCAAGTCTCAGGTGAAGACCAAATACACCTACCCTGATTTCGGACTTCCATACACACATAGTCATACTACAAATGGAATTCCGAGGGGGTCTACCCAAAGCGAAGCTGTTTCCCGTACCATCGGTAAAAAAAACCTCCTATTACACTTGCATGAGTATCCTATACCCAAATATATGAGAACTATGTCGTTGTGCCCTCACAACGCGCACAAGTGTAATACTAGTCTTTTACGTATTTATCGATGTCCATTCTCGATAATACTCTGACTAGGGATATTTAATGATTTATCCTTCGTGGATTGATACTGTCTCATATCATTCTCAATCCAGGAACAAATCATAGGGACCTCTCATCATTTATACATCTAGGTGATCTAATCACAACTGATAAGAGTGCAATCTCCTTTGTCACATAGTGAATTTGTACAACAACACCATGATCTGTACAAATAGTGACGCTATGAGTCATAATTGTCGAACAGAAATTGGATGGGATCCAATTGATCTTAGAGATCTACCTAGTTAATTATCATACAATTTGTTGGCCAAAGTCAAGATTGTGTGACATTTAACGGGATCCTAGCCCACTAGGAAACAAGGTTTCCCGAGTACTCAACAGAGGGTTAGAGGCTCGCCGAAAAATAGTGGGAGGCAAGTATTAAATTTGCAATATTCGTTTAATAACTTGCCATACGCGCTCATATCAAATATTACGTCAAATAAATTATTTTTTAGTTGGACTAATAATTAATTTTGTTTTATATAAACAGTTGGACTGTATTCAAACTATTTCGATTATAGTTGATTTTATAATTGGATTATAGTAATCAATATAATTGAATTTAATCTATTAAATTATAGTTGATTAAATAGTTGGACTATATTAATCATTATAATAAATAGTACCTAAAATCGTTGATTAAATAGTTGGACTATTAGAATCAAGATAAAATTGAAAGATTGACATTTAAAACATAATCCTAGGGAAAATGTATTTAAATGGTTTAATTTTCAAATTGGGAATAAAATTTCAGGATGGTCCTGGAAACTAATAAGTTACTTTATTTGATAAAATAACATATTAGGCCTAAGCCCGGAGTTAAGCAAATAGTAGAGCATGATATTTGGAATATTCATGTGATGATAACTTTAGTGCTTAATCCATTATGCTTGTCGCTTAGACTCCTTAATTTCTTAATCAAAACTAAGGATTAGATCCTTAAAGTATGATAATGAAATTGAAGGATCTTCAAAGATCTTAGAAGTATAAATTGCAATTGATAACTCTTGGAGAGTTAATGGCTATTCTGAAGGAGACAAAGCCATAGTTTGCAATAAGGCAAGAAGCGCAAGGCGCACCTTATTTCAATATTCTAGAAGGCCTAGGCTTGGCCAAAGGCTTCTGGGTGTGAAAAATGGCAAAGGCAAAATCATTATAATCTTCTGGGAAGATAAAAGACATATCCCAAAATATCTGCCTAAATTGTGGCAAACGGGATCGCGAAAGCGTGACTGCCGTTTGAACAAAGCAGACATGAAGGAATTGAAGACGAGCAAGGCTCTGACTTCAAATATGATTGTCATAAATTTGTTCACTACTAGTATTAAAATTGGATTTTAGATACTTAGTGTGGTACATAAATATGTACTGGTGTGCAGAATCTGCTATGAGCATGATACTGACTTCAGATGAGATAAATCTGCGAATTGAAAACGGGACGAAAGTCGCTGTTTTAACTGTAGAAACCTAAGTTTAGGAACTACCCTTCGGGTGTGTACTTAAATTAGGAAACTGTTAAAATGTAACTAGTTTGACTAGAAACATTATTTTATATTAGGGTTTAACCCGTTGCGGGTATACCTTTATATTCTAGAACACTAAAGTGTTTCATTATATAAAGATGATATTGAGATAAACATATTAGATGTGAAAAATAGTATTTATATTTTGAATATAAATAAATCTCAAACATCTAACATGACAAACTAATAGCTCAAAACTGATTTGATCAGATGAAACTTTATTATGGCATTGTTGTCTGGGACACAATTTAACAAGACTCGTATATCCACACTTTTGAAGAGTGGATACTAGAACAAATTTGATTCTATTCAAATAATGTCTACGAATCTAGTTTATTGGGCAAAGTGCCTAAAACACTATTTACTTGGTAAAAGTGTAAATTCCACCGATCTGTTAGCCCTAGTTCATAGTGAAGAAAGTGGGCCCATGTCTAGCTAGGCTAGATGTGGATGTGAATATTTCGTGACCTTTACGGATGTGGCATCGCGTTATAGTTATGTGTTTCTTTTGAAACACAAATCGGAAACTTTTACAGTTTCGACACGAAATAGACAAACAGATCGGCTAAAGTATTAATGCATCACGGTTAGACCATGATGAAAATACTTAAGCAATAAGTTTCTCGTATACATGAAAGAGTATAGTATTCTTTCAATGAGGACTTCTCCCGGAACACGTCAAATTGACGGTGTGTCCGAACTGAGTAACTGAATTTTGTTAGACATGATAAGGTTAATCATGAGTCGCTCTGAGCTACCATTTCCTTCAACGGATATGCATAAACAGTGCATAACTTATTTTGAATAAGGTTCCATGAAAATCTGTTTGACAGATTTCATATTAGATATGAACAGGAAAGAAACCGGGTTTTTCATTCCTGAAGATTTGGGAATGCTAGGCATAAGTTTGGATGATACCAAACTAGAACCCAAATCGGATAAGTGCCGAGTTGTAGGTTATCCTAGGGATACCAAAGTATAGTACTTATACAACTCACTAGAGAACAATGTAATTGTTGCTCGCCATGCATTTTTCCTAAGAGAAATACCTATATGCAGTGGTAAGTGGGAGGAAAGTAAAACTCGATGAAAATCGGAGTAATACTATTCCAGGCACCGAGTCCTTAATGGAACACAAATAGTTCATCAAGGATGAAACTATACCAATAATCTTCGAATACACAAGAACCGCGTAGTTCGGAGAGAGTCAGGAAACAATATGGGGTATGGGTTTCTGATCTCACCTCATAAAGATGTCAATCTTACTGAGGAATACGAACTGACTACGTATGAGGAAGTGATACAAGGTATCGACTCCCTATAATGGCAAAATGCCATAATGTCCGAAATGGATTCCATGTATAACAACCAAGTTTGGATACTACTTGTTGTACCGGAAGGCATTGTGCCTATTGGTACTATATAAGTCTTCAAGGAAGACATACATAGAAGGCAACATACCAACGTACTAAGCTAGGCTTGTAGCGAAAAGGTATCGTTATCAACATTGTGTCGATTACGATGAAACCTTTTACCTGTTGCCATGGTAAATCCATTTGGATAATGCTTGCTGAAGCTGCATGTTTCAATAATGAAATATGGCAGCTGTAATGCCAAAACCGCTTTCCTTAACGGAAAATTTTTGGATGATGTTTGCAACATCCTGACGGTTTTTTCGTAACAAAACGAGCGAACAAGGTTTGCAGGTTATTCGATCCATGGATGGATTGAAGCAAGCATAGCGTTCTTGAAATTATCATTTTGATGTAATCATAATGGTGTATGATTTAATTCAAAACGAAAATGATTCTTGTGTATATAAGGAGGTTAGTGGGAGCGCACTGAAAGTGACTGTCTTAAATAATGATAATATGTCATTTCTTGGAAATGATATTCCCATAATACTATCGGTGAAAGCTAGGCTTTCGAGAAAATTCTCCATAGAATTCTTGAGAAAAACAACCTTTATTCTAGGAATAAAGATCTACTGGGATAGATTTAAAGTTGTTAACACTCTCCGAGAAATTGTACATTGAAAAATGTACTTGACCTGGTGTCTCATACGCTTTGAGCATATGAAGACATAATCGGGCCAATCCAAGTGATAGTCATTGGATTGAAGGTTAAAAACATCCTTTAGTATCTTAGAGAACTAAGGATGCTGTCTTAAACTATGGAGAAATAGAACTTGTAGTGACTGGGTTCACTGCTGCAAGTTTCCTAACCGATAAAAACGACTATAAGTCGTAACAATGGTACTACAAAGTTTGAATAACGGAACAGTGAGCTGGAAATCTTCCAAGCAAGATACTGTTACCGAATAAACAACAAATGCGGGTTATCGCTGCAGCTGAGGCAGCAATAGAAGCCTTCTGGGTCGATAATAAATCTAATTAGATTAGATATAGTTCTGTTAGCAGCTGAGCTAGGCTACAGCGCAGGCTAAAGAATTAATGGTCTCATCAACAATCTAGATAAATACTTCGATATTCATCTGATTCGTTCGGATCATACATCGTGGCGATGTGATGATCGAATAAATCGCATCAGATGATAATCATGCAAATCCGCTAACGAAAGTCTTTTCTCAGCAATTTGAGCGAACCGTACATAGTTCGGGAGTAGGACACTTGAGTGACTGGCTATAGGCCAAGTGAGAGATTGTTGGATAGTTATGACCCATAGCGTCACTATTTGTATAGATCATGATGTTGTTGTACAAATTAACTATGTGACAAAGGAAATTGCTCTCTTATCATTTGTGATTAGATCACCAAGATGTATAAATGATATGAGGTCCTTATGATTAGTTCCTGGATTGAGATGATATGAGACAGTATCAATCCACGAAGGTTTAATCATTAAATATCCCTAGTCGTAGTATTATCGAGATTGGACATCGATAATGCAAAATAGACTAGTATTACACTTGTGCGCGTTGTGAGGGCATAACGGCATAGTTCTCATATATTTGGGTATAAGATACTCATGCAAGTCTAGTAGGAGGTTGTGTTTTACCGATGGTACGGCTCTGGATAGACCCCTCGGAATTCCATTTGTAGTATTACTATGTGTCTATGGAAGTCCGAATCAGGGTAGGTGTATTTGGTCTTAACCTGAGACTTGCACCGCTAATACTTGCGACAATCAATATACTTTAGTTTTAGGTCGTCCAGGGCTTTAACAGGTTCTGTGTACGCCTCTGCTGGGTATATTGAGAATCGTAGTGTATTGGGTGTGATGTCGAGATGGAAGTATCACTCCAGTAATAGTGGAGATGATGATCACGTAGGATACGAAACTCATTCTCTTATATGCTACAGCTATCGGGATATTATGACTAGGTCATGTTTATCCGATTATAGAGACTAGTTGCCAGAAATCTGATATGTGCTTCGTACGGGGCAGTCACATTTCCAGCCCCAGGCCTTGCACGTGACATCCGATACTGGATCAAAATACGCAATACTACGTATACTACACCTGATATAGATCGCTTATTCCTGTAAGCATGTTTCTGGAGAATTGGGTAGGCATGACGCTTTGCTAGAAGCCAACCTTGTCTTGTAAATCGGTACAAACGTAGTACGAGGTACTTACGTGTTCGGATAGTCCGACGACCGAATTTACTGCCAACATATCCGGGGATCTCATGGGTCGCTTCCCGAGGATTCACCGATGACGTATGACTCGCACTTTATTAATCTGGGATTAATTAGATGAGAGAGAAAATTAATATGGGATTAATTGCGGAGATATTTTATCTGGGATAAAATATCAATAAAAGAGAGATAACGATTAATTTGGAATTAATCGATAAAATAATATATTCGATATATTATACGAAATTGGATTTCGACGCGGAATTAAAATTAGATTTTAATTCGGGCGAACTAATTAATTCAGAATTAATTCGTTAGCGACGTGAATAGTGATTTCGCTAGGCATAATCATTTAATTGCGTCGCAACGGAAAATTCGTTAATTTGGAATTAGCGAACCCGAGCCCGGGAGTGTTTGCGAGTGCATTCGCATTTCGAATTCGAGTACGACACGCAAGTCACATCAAGCGTCAAATCATTAGTCACATCAAGCGTCTAATCACATGTCACTTTGAGTGATGTGACAACCTGTCACTCGATTGATTGATTGATGTAAATAGTGATGTGAGTGGTTGATAGCATTTAATGCCATTTTGGAGCCAAATTTGTGTTGACTTTTTGAAAGCTTTTCACAAATTGTGGTATATGTTTTATTCATTGATTTTGGAAATCAATTAACCATAACACATTTTACTCTCTCTCTCTCTCCTATCTTCTCTCTTCTTCACGCCCAAAGTGGGCTGTTTTCTTCTGTTTTTCTGGGCAAAAACCGTGAGCAAGGAAGAAGAAATAGAGCAAATTTTATGGAAAAAAATTGCCAAGTGCTAGCACACAAAATGGTCTTGCGAATGTGATAGGGAAACCGCACACGTGAGCAAGGGATCAACACAAAGCTTGGAGCTTGGACCATTGCCGAATTTGGAGGACCAAATTTCAGCCCACTGCCGAGCCACTTTAGGAGGGAGCTTGGAGTTTTGTTCTTCGTCGCATCGCTCAACCGATCATTGTGAGTATTCCGCACTTCCTTGAATGTATTCACTTTGATTTTCATTGCTTAATATGATCTTGGGATGCTTAGAAAATTCCAACATGCAATACGATAGGTCAATGGATCATCTATACCATCACAAGATGCAACAACTTGCACCTCTCCATTTCCTAGATAGCGTTCAGGTTGTCTTACAACCCTCCCACTACGTCTAGGTGGTATGATATCCTGATAAACTTGCATATGACTTTCAGATGTAGAAGGTGTTATGTCTTTGTCAATATTTGACAATGGTTCACTGGTCATACCAGCAAGTAAATCATCAAGTAACACTTTACTTTGAGGTTTGAACTCTCTCATATAATCCTCATCAAGAAATGTAGCATTTTTCTACACAAATACTTTTATTATCTTCTGGACTATAAAAGAATCAATTCTTAGTTTCCTTAGGATAGCCTACAAATAGGCACACATGTGAGGGTGGTTCCAACTTATTAGTCTTGTTCTTTAGCACATGTGCTAGACAGCCTCATATGCGGAAATGTCGCAAACTACCTTTATGACCACAACTATAACGGAGTCTTAGGAACAGACTTAGAATGAACTATATTCAGGATATACATTCCTGTTTCCAATGCATACCCTCGGAATGAACTAGGTAGCGTGCTATAACTAAACATTGATCTCATCATATCTAGTAGGGTCCGATTTCTCCTTTCTACAACACCGTTTTGTTATGGTATTTCAGGTGTTGTGAACTGTGAAATAATTCTCTGCTCAACTAAGAATTCCTCGAAGTCTCTATCAAGGTATTCTCCTCCATGATTTGATCGTAGAATTTTGATGCTTTTACCTAACCGGTTCTCAACCTCAGCACGATACTCTTTGAACTTTTCAAATGTATCTAACTTGTGCTGTATTAGGTAAACATACCCATTTCTGGAATAATCGTCAATGAAAGTGACAAAGTTTCATAACCACCTCGGGCTTTTACATTCATCGGTCCGTAAACATCCGAATGTGTTAGTTCAAGTGGTTTTTTGGCTCTTATCCCTTTTCCAGTAAAAGGTCTATTGGTCATTTTGCCTTCTAGACAGTATTCGCAGACTGGTAAAGTACCGAGTTTTAATTGGTTTAAAACTTCGTTCTTAATTAGTCTATCTATCTGGTCAAGGTTAATGTGACCAAGTCCAAGATGTCATAGATATGTGTCATCTTGAAAAAATCTTGTGCCATTTTGTTTTAGATCTTTCAATCTTAAATATTACAGTATTAAACAAAGAATCATGTATTAACAGCCTTAGTACATATAGATTATTTTTGGAGTTTTCCGTGCATATTGTTAATCCATTTCTACTAATAATAACTGGTTTATTATTGAAAGAAATAGAAAAACCATGTTCCATGAGTTTTGTAACATAAATCAAATTCCTGCGAAAACTAGGAATATAAAGCACATTATTTAAACATAAATAACTATTATTAAAATTTAATTTGGAATCTCCCACTACTTTAGCTAAAACATCGTCCCATGTCCCAACTCTCATGGTGAAGCTACCTTCAGAAAGGTCCCTCCATGAGTCAAGTAGCTGCAAAGAACAACAAACATGGTTAGTAGCACCAGAATCAACAATCCAAATAGATTGATCATCCTCCACTAAAAGAGACTCAATGACAAGTAAATCGTATTTACTTGTATTCTTCTTCTCTTTGAGCTCAGCTAGGTATTTCAGACAATTTCTTTTCCAATGCCCTTGTTGTTCACAATGGAAACATTTTCCTTTAGCATTGGCACCTTTAGAGCCTTTGTTGTTTTTATTTTTCCTCATTGGTTTTTCCTTAGCCTTTCAATTGCTTTTCTTCTTCTTTTTTGCAGATTTAGAAGATTCGGCAACATTTGCCTCATCATTGGTCCTACAAGGTCCCATCATGACAGACTCATAATTAGTGAGTTCATTAAGCAGTTGTGTCAACATAAAAGTCAACTTGTTCATGGAACAATTGCTCTTAAACTACAAGAAACTTTTCGGAAGGGTTTCTATGATCATAGTCACCTGGCTTTGAACATTGATACGTGCACCATGAGTTTCTGCCATATTAAGATGAGACATCATCCTTAACACATGGTCTCAGACTGATGCACCTTCCTTCATTCTAGTGGTCAAAACAGAGGCAATAGCCTCATGTTGTGCCTAATCTGAAGGCTGCCCAAACATGTTTTGTAATTACTGTATAATCATTGATGATGTCGCCATAGGCTCATGCTGTGCAGTAAGAACCTCAGACATAGATGCTATCAAATAGCTATTGGCTTTCTCATCGGCCTTAATCCAGTTGTTATAGGCATTTGGTGCCTAGCTTAGGAGGACATTCCTCCATTAGGACAAATTTAAGGTCTTCACATACCAAAATAGCATTCATGTCACTTTTCTATTTAATATAGTTATCCTAGTTAATTTTTCATGTTGTTTGATAATGAAGATAATTGTAGATGCCATGGCTGAAAAATAATGAACGTGCATTCAATCATTCATTCATCGCATATTGAAAATTGTCAAACATTTAGGCATAAAATTAAACATGATGCATGATCATTGTATAATGAATTAGAAACCTAAAAGAATTATTATGCCACAGTTATCTAGCATCCCACAAATAAGTGTCGTCGTAGGGTAGGTCAAGTATTCGCATGATAGATTGAGACATTCTCAATTGATTAATATATCTGAAATAACTCTTATTCGTATATTAATCAACTACTGTTATTATGATCAATGAAGCTTTGATTAATAACTTAATCATTCCTTTGTGAGTGTGACCAATTATTTCAGAACCCTTGGACTTAACTAGTGAAATGTCGTCGTAGGGTAGGTCAAATCACCAAATATATCTAGAGTCCTTATCCTCTCGGAATCCAAACCTGATATTGACCCAATAAAGACACGATCTGCAAGGGGACAGGAACAAAACTGCCTTAAGGTACCTATTGAATCTCACGTTTTTGGATAACAATGGAGATCGCATGATATATTCTATATATACCCCTCTCCCACTCATTATTTAGAAGTTTAAGGTTTCCATTATACTAGTAACTAATTAATATAGATTATGCTCGGCTAAAACATAACATTATTAATACTAGTTGATTATTAGTGATCTAACCAATTTTAACTCTTAAAATTTCATTCACTAATCCCAATTAGTCTCTACTAAATATTAACTTAATTAAACTAATTTAATCAAGCTTCCTTAAGTGATCTAACCCATTTTAACTTTTTAAAATATTAGTCCACTTATAGGTTATCAAATTTTAGAATTCAACGAATAGACCAAATGTCATTAAACTATTTAATTGATAAAAGTGCATTATATATTTCAATGGTACGTGGAATTATATCTCGAGTGAAGACCAAGTTACCGTCCATTCAGAAGCAGCTATGGAATTTATGTCCGGGTTTCCATCTGATATACCAATAAATAATGCACTCATAAGGTCTATTTATTCTTAAACTTGAATTCATAATTTTTAAACCTTTAAACCAATTAATCTTATTAATTTGGTTACACGCATCTCATATTCTTATTTAACTTTTAAATTTACATAAAATCATATTTTATGACTAGAATATTATACATGTATACATGTTATGGCATGTAAAAATGTAAGAGTAGACACCCTAAGCTATATGACATGTTAATAAACATTTTATAACATACATATTCACCCAGGCACGGGCGTCGTGACGCAGGCAGCTGCATGTCGCGACATAAAATGTTGTGCGTCGTGACATGGATCCAACCCGTAGCTGGTAACAACTCAAAACGTGCACGTCGCGACGCGTCGTTGTTTTCAGGACTAGAATTTCAAAAAATCATCACATCACAAATTATGTTAACCGGGCTCTTATTTTTCTATACTAATCTAATTAGTATAATAAATCCAAGGCATCCCTTGGTCTTCAAATCTTGCTCCATGGTGTGTTGTTGAGTTATTCGCAGAATTTCTTCATTATAACTCCTTCGCGACATCGGCTCCTCTAAGTTACAAGTAGGGTTACAATTGAACTTATTACAAAAGAAATGAACTAACAACACTTGAAAGAATAAGACCTTATGGTCTTATATTCCCAATACCAAAAAATAAGACCCGAAAAAATTAACGATCAACGCAATACATTCATCACATGAATCAAAAACACCATTCATCACATGAACATTAAAATTATTCATCTCATGAATTTAATTGTGCCTACTCATCACAACATGTATTCTAATAATCTATATCTCATATAAATTATTAAAACTTAAAACTTTAAAGGAGAAAGGTTAAGAACACATTTCAAGCTTAAGCTCTTGATGCCAATTGTATGATACGTCTTTTCCTTAGAGCAGCGGAAGTTGCTAATTTGGGCACCGACTCCGGTATGAAGATCCGGTCGGCGGTTCGGTTCCGGTTCAGAACCGAACCGGTCGGTTTCCGGTTCCACACTGAAATGGAACCAGAACCTTGAACCGAACCGAACCGGAACCGACCGGTTCGGTTCCGGTTCCGGTTCGAACCTTTTTTTTTAAATTTCGAAAATAAATTAAAATAAATGAGATTAATTTAATAAATAATTAAAATTATTACATTGAAGAGGTTGAGCTTAAATTTTAAAAAATTTAAGTTGCCTACGTATCCTCCAGGGATGAGAGGAATCAAAGCTCACGTAGTTCCATTATAATTTGAAGATATTTCCATTTTATAAATTTACAATTTTATAATTATCAATCATCATTATCAGTTGATCCTTCAGCTCCGGTTCCGTGATTGTGCACCAAACTAGGGCCGCTCTCTTGGGTTGGCATATTTGACATGATGTTCTCAAATAAGCTTGTCATTTTTCGTTTAAGAAATAAGTAAGAAAATTGACTAATTGCGAATGATAATAACTAATTGAATTGAGAATAAGAGAATTGTAGGAATTGAGAGAGTTGAGAATTTGGTGTGTTGAAATAATGAAAAATGAATCCTATTTATAGAGTTTTAGAATTTTTTTGATACAAAAAATACCCATAAATATAACCGTTATTAGAGATATATTAGGAATTTATAATTTATAATTTTTTTTATGCCTTAACGACATTTTTTTTTATTTTGAGGGCAGGGAGCCAAACGGCTAGTAGCCGTTGGAGTTAGGGTTCCTGTTGGAACCCTATGGTTCCAACCGAAACTGTTTCGGTTCCGGTGGAACCATAAGAAACTGTTTCGGTTCCGGTTGGAACCGGTGGAAGTTTGAGTTGGGGTCGAACCCCAACCGAACCGGTCGGCCACGGTTCCGGTTCCGGAATCGAAACCGAAACCGAAATCGGTTGCAATCGGAACCTTCCGGTTCCAACCGGTTCGGTTCCGGTTCCGAACCGGAATCGTGGCCGGGTTTACCGGTATGGACCTTTAAAATTTTATTTGCCTTCTCCTTTATTGAAGTCTAACTCCACCAAACACTTGATGAATTTCCTTTGAGATTCTATCGTAGAATCAACCACCCGATCTTCGGAGCTATATATCGAAACCAACAAACCAAAGTGCTTGCTTCACTGACAAAGATCAATCTCTAAAAAATTTAGAGAAATGTATTATCACAAATACTTTGGAAAGATGAGATGAACTAGATCAATATCTAACTCAAGTAGAATTTTCCTCTCTTAACTGTTAAGGAAAAATTCTAGATTTTCAAACTCTCTTACAACTTTTGTGTTTGCTTGAATTTTCTCTCTAACTCTATTTTTTGTGTAAATGGTTTTCGCTTAATTCACTCTATTTATAGAGTGGAGAGTGTAGAGAATTTATTCTTTCCAACTTTAACCACCAACATCCACTCATCTTATCAATTGTAAATGGCCAACACACTTTAGTGGAGTGTCAACCAAATCCATTTGATAATGGAACAAGGTAGGTAATTAGGTCAAAACTAATTAACAAAAACTTAGTGGATGATTTGGAAAACCATTAAGGCTTGTCTTGATAATGCATTTACCATTTTCGAATAATGATGTCATAATTATCTCATAATTATGCATTATCAATGATGATGTAATAATTATCTCATAATTATTAATGATGTAATAATTATCGTATAATTATTATTTGATTATCTCAAAATCCAAAATATTAGAAAACATAATATTAAACTAATTTAATATTGTTTTTATTTGTGACAAAAATATATTATTAATTTTATTAATAATATATAAATATTATGTGAGCATATTATTAGACAATCTAATTATATTAGGTTTGCTATAGTTAATCGAGCTAGCCGGGGACCAAATAACCCTACGGTTCCGAGCTTCAATAATCCCGAAATATTAATTAAACTCTTTAATTAAATGTTTTAAATTATTCACTTCACGTTATTCCGTTAAAATATAAGCTGAACAGTTCGGTGTCCATCGATATAGTCATTACATATGGATATAGTCCTTCACGAATATCTCATAAATAGAGTCGGGTCATAAGTCAATTATATCCCTCTCAATATTTTGTCTCTTAAGTACCATTGATTCTATAATGAACAATTAATTCATAATAATTATGAATATTAAACTTTCTATTCTCAATAGAAAAGTTGAGCTCTCAAATTGTTTAAGTCCCGAATCAACTCTTAAAAGAGATATTCTTCTACTTCTCGCAAGGAGTGAATTTCATATCTATGTAAAACGTTCCTAGCTACACACCAAACCATATCCCCAAAATACGTAATTATTGGCCGGGAATGCAACACCAACCTCACCATAGTAAATCAAATGACATAGCCTGACATGCAGGAGTTTGTAGTACACTCAGGATTAAGATCGAATCCATATATGCTAATCTATTAGATAAAATGAATTTCTTCAATTGACAAATATTAAAAGAAATTCATATTTATCTGAGTTCAGTCCTATATGATCTCATCATACAAGGTGCCTCCATTCCCATGTCACTACATGAACGATCCCGGATCAAGGTCGTCATACAAATATAGAATGGACCACAGCTATAGATAATCCACAAATAAAGTACCCACTTTGTTTGCTCTTTATGGACTATTTAGATTACTATCTTCAGACTTAAATCCTCTTGTGAATCAAACATACACTAAGTCTTAAAATACAAGAGTAATCAAGGTAAACAAGACAATTGGACAATATACGATTTAAATCAAACAACTTTGATAAAAGAATAATGTGTTTCTTATAACAATAATCAACTCCGTTTACAATACATGAAGCTCTAGGGCATAAATCCCAACAACTTCAAGGTATTTTTTCGGGGCCAATTCTCTATCCCCAGTGGAGTCACATCTGTAGGAACAAATCGAGGTTTACCGCTATGTCTATGACATCATCGACTACGACACTGTTGAGATCGCAGCTCGTAGAGAGTACGAATAATCGTACAGGGAACAAATCAGAGAATAAAGGAGTAGCCACCCAGTATGAGACACCAGGAATGATTTAAGGTCACATTACACCCCTCATAAGGTTTGACTTTAAACCTGTTTGCATTTGGAATGGTCCCATACTGATGCCAGTATAATACTATCCGGCGTAAACACACACGTATAACGCAAGCGCACGTATCGTTCAAGTAGTATAAAAATATCGATCCCACGAGGACTTAATATCTAATCTATTAATTTTATGAGGTCAAATGATTACTAGTATCTAACAGGTTGTTTGATTGATATGAAATGGTGACGATTCTAAATTTAAAAACAAGTAAATAAAATTATTCGAAAGTAGGTTTTAAGAAAATTCAATATTAAAAACTATTTAGGGTTGTGATTTCTTCCAATATCATTTTAAAGATGAAGTGGTTATCTTAAAGTTGGGTAATATATTGATTTATTAACCTGGAACACTAAATTATGTGTAAGCCTTTGTCGATGGTCAGACACAAATAATATGTTTACAATAATAAAAGCTTTACCTTTCTCCCCAGCAAGGGATAATTACCTCCTCATTGCTTGAAAAAATAAAAACTGCAAAAGTAAAGAAAGAAAATGTTTGTGCGTAAAAGTAAATTGCGGAAAGTAAAAACTGAAAAGTAAAAAAAAGAAAGTGCGAAAGCGAAAATTAATTACTGAAAACTGAAAATAAACAAACTAGATACAATCTTCTTATTTATTCTTAAGGAATTTCAAAGAAGAAAGTATGAATTTTACAAATGAAATGACTTGGTATTTATAGGTAAAATTTTGCCTCCATCAAATCATCCACCAAATCAATTATTAATTGCTCCACAAATCCATTATTAATTGCTCCACTAATCTCTTATCATGTTTGGTGATGATTTGATAATTTTTATAATTTATTTATTAATTTATTTTTTGCTTTGAAAATGATTGAAAATGACTTTAATAATTACACACAACACACTATTGGATGGTTCATCAATTTCGGTCATGAAATCTTCATAATTCGAAATTATTTTGTCTTTCAAAGTTGTATATCTTCGAGTCTTATTTAATCTGGCACTTGAATCAGCTCAATCCGATAACGGAGTGAAAAGTTATTTCCAAAATACGACAGATGCGCAAAATTGGAATTTCCAAAACTTCACTTCGTTAAAACGCTCTTTCAAGTTTCCAATCTCCAAAATTAAAATATCAAGTCCAATAATTGCCCTTATTTGACCCATATTTCATCCTAAATGATTTCATTGAGACTCGATATTATTTTATCTGCAAAATAAACTAAAACACATCAAAACGTTCATCAAACCCGAGAAACTAAACAAAATATTAAGTTAAAGGGGCGGTAAATATTGATATATTTTCCGTTCATCACACCCCAGAACCTAACATTTTGCTAGTCCTCGAGAAAAACAACAAAATAAAAATAAAATATAAGAAACAATTAAAATTAAACTAAGCCACTTTCGTAGGGATCACAGTTGCATTTAGCGTATGCAACAAGCCTTTAAACCCCTAGGTGTCCCTAGTGGACGAGTTATAGTCTCGTGAGGGCTTACAGCCACGATACCCACAAACGTTTTAGAAAAGTAAAAGATAATAAAACTAATACACACAAAAGCAAAAAGACAAGCGAAAAGAGAATAAAGATGTTAGTGACTAATCAGGTGAAACTTCTACTCCAAGTTACTAGTTATTTTGTTTCATTCTAAATTACCGAATAAGTAAATTCTCCGATTATTTTTACCATTCTTCATATACACAGCCAACAAAATATTAAACAACTCATTTTTGCCCACAACAGTCATAAGTGCAGTTGATAAGAGAGTAATATTTTTGCCTAAAGTTCTATCAGATTTCACACCTTTTTTTGCAGCAATTGAATAATTTTTCTATTTTTTTTTTATTTTTCTCTATTTTTTATTTATATACAATATCTTCCATCTATGTAACGAGTGTTAGGTCGATGGCTCCCAAACCAGTTGGCTTTAGGGCACCAGGTGTTAAGACACCCCTACAGACTTAATAACTTGGATCTTATATTTTTTTTTTTACTCCATTGCTTTTTGAGATGCTTCCTCCAATTTAACTAGAGCACTGAATATTACAAACTTTTCAATTACAATTCATGTCCATATGTTTCTATGTATGTTGATAATATCTGCTAACTGAACATATGAAAATCCATTTTAGTCAGTTTTATGGAGAATTTACAAATTAAATAATTTAAAAGAAAATAAACAAAAATTAACTGATTTCGAAAATAGGCTTGAGATACGTCTCAGGAGTGGAAACTCCTTACTCAGCCATCTCTTACCAATTTCACCCTTTTAGTTAAAATAAAAACACAAAAAAACAAAAACACAAAATATTTTTGTAATTTTTGAAAAATTTTCAATTTTTTTTTTGTATTTTTCGAAAAATTTTGGACTAAAAACAACACACAAACTAAAAACAAGGTACTGATCAACTAATTCCCTCCCTCAAACCTATATGAGACATTGTCCCCAATGTCTTAAAGAGTAGAAGAAGAGTTTAGAAGATAATACCTGGTTAGCTGAAATTCTACAAGAAATTAAAGGTTAAGATTCAGATTAATCCTACGCCTCTTACCACGATAGTCCTCGGACCAATTTATCTTTGAAAGGATAGGGTCAACTCGTGGTTCATAGGCTATGAGTTGATCTATTAGATCCGGAGCAATTCTGGCAATAAAGAGGAGTTCTTTGAAAGGTTTTGACACGAACCCATTTCTCCGGGAATCATCAAGAAACACACAAAGAAAATCATAAAATCCATCAACGTTAAATAGTCCAAGCGGTTTCTGGTGTATGTTCAGGTTTAGGGGTGGCAATGGGCCGGGCCGGGCCGGGCTTTTGCAAGCCCGGCCCGAGCCCGGCCAACAAAAAAAAAGCCCGGCCCGGGAAAAGCCCGGCCCGGGTGTCTTCCGGGCGGGCCGGCCCGGCCCGAGTCGGGCCGGGCTTGGGCCCGGGCTTTTTTTTGGGCCCGAAAATTAAAAAAAAAAAATTTAAAAATTTAAAATATATAAATATAAAATATATTTACACTATATACAAATACAATTTATAAATAAATCACAAGTTTCATTGATAAATTAACAATTTAAATGTTAAAAATAAATAAAAAAATACAAACATATTAAAAAAATATATATATATTTATGTTTTTTTTTTTTTTTTTTAATTTTGGCCCGGGCCGGGCCGGGCCCGGGCCAAAATAGAAAAGCCCGGCCCGGGCCCGGGCCCGTGCCGGGCTTTCTTTTCAAGGCCCGGCCCGGGCTTTTTCCACCCCCGGGCCGGGCCAAAGCCCGCGGGCCGGGCCGGGCCGACCGGGCCGGGCCGGGCCGCGGGCTTTATTGCCACCCTTATTCAGGTTCGCCCAAGATAGAACTATAAAAATTTCCTCCAATGTGCCCAAGCCACCTGGCAAAGCGATAAAAATATCAACACGGTTAATCATTTCTACCAGTCGTTCAGACAAACCTGGCACAATAAGTTCCTCTCTGTTTGATGATCCAATAAGATTTGCCTCGGTCAAGGGTTTTGGGATGATTCCCAAAACGTGACTGCCTCCTTCCTGTACGGCCTTTGAAACGATCCCCATTAGTCCAAGATTTCCTCCGCCATATATTAAGTGCATATTTCTTGCAGCTAAGACTCGACCCAATTCCTGTGCTGCTTCTACGTATTGTGGTTTAGTACCAACACTACTACCGCAAAACACACAGATGTTCTCAATTCGTCTTCTTGAAGTGGCTTCCATTTTTTATGTATTTCTTTCTCAACTCTGGATGCTTTTAAAAGTGCAATGACGGGCTGAATTTATAGTACCTGAAAAGGGTGAGTAAAAATAGCACAAGTATCTTCCAGAGGACGATTAGTAGCGAAATAATATCGTGATAGTCAAAAAGGTCTGGATCTTATCGGAGAAAATAAAAGAAAACAACAAAACAAATTACAATTATTAAGAAAAGACAAAGAGATATAATATTTACAAGAAAAACAACGGCTTGATTGACGTCTATGCGTCAGGGACAAGCTTCCCATCCAATTTTCTTATAAATTGGCAAACAGGGTCTTTTTGAATCAGATTCCCGAGACTTAACAGTTGTCTTTCTTTTTTAAATTGTGTATGTAATTTGCAAAAGGCTATGTGAACATATCCACTGGGATGCGTCTCAAGAGTCGAAGATATATCATCTAAAGACTCCTTACTCAAGCCATCCCTAATGAATTTAATTTTGTCTTCGCGATTATCAGACACCATTCCTAAAGAACGACAACGAGTATTGCAATTCCAACGTGCACATTTGTAACAAACACCCATTTTCTTAGCTCTACGTTTCTTTGCATATGTGCTTCTTCCAAAACCAGGCAGATGTGAAATAAATGAGTCAGAAGACTCACCTGCCAATCGGACTCTTGCTTCAATTACCCAACGAATGTCATTAGGAACACCATGGATTGTTAGTAGTCTCATCTGTTCCAAGCGAGCTTTGTAAACTTTCATCAGAGATTTTTGTGGGAGAGAAGGAAATTGATTGTGAAGATTTGCGAGAGCTTCTTCCATCTTGAAATGACTTAATCTGCAAAAAACTAAACACACAAAAATAAAACACACCAGATCACAATATATACACAAATTGCATGGGTTGCCTCCCCGCTAGAGCTAAGTTTAAAGTCGTCAGCCAGACTTGACTTCTCAAATGTTAAGCTGGATCTGAAAGTGTAACACTTTCTTTTTGTCGCTCAAATGATTCTCCCCAGTAGTGCTTGACACGCTTATTTTTAACCTTGAAAGTTTTGTTGGAGTCAGGATCATGTATCTCAACGGCTCTATCTGGTAAAACTTTGGTGATCACAAATGGACCTAACCATCGTGATTTTGGCTTCCATGGGAAGAATTTGACCATTGATTTGTTTAACAGTACCTTCTGCCCTGGTTCCAGTTGTATGCGCACTAACTTTTCATCATGTCTTTTCTTGCCCTTTTCTTTGTACAATTTGGCATCCTCAAAAGGCTGATTGTGAAATTCCTCCAATTCGTTGAGCTGGTGGAACTTTTTCTCTTCTGTTGCTTGTAGTGCAAGAATTGGCTCTTTCAGTGCAAAAGACGTTTTATCTTTAGGCTCCACAGGAAATTGACATGTTTTAAGTTTGTCAGTAGAACTTTGCATTGCATTGGAGTTCTGAATGGTACTGTGTATCATATCAAGTCTGAAACATTCCTCCTTCTTTTCATCATCTGGGAAATTCATGGCCTTGAAAACATTGAATGTTACTTCTTGGTCATGTACCCTCATGGTTAATTCTCCTTTTTGTACATCAATAATGGTTCGACCTGTAGCCAAGAATGGTCTCCCGAGGATTATTGGCACGTCTGCGTCTTCTTCCATATCAAAGACAATAAAATCTGCTGGGAAAATGAATTTGTCAACCTTGACCAGCACATCTTCAACTACACCTCTCGGAAATACGAGCATTCTATCAGCAAGTTGTAGTGAGACTGAAGTTGGCATTGTTTCTCCAATCTGTAATTTCCTGAAAATAGAAACAGGCATCAAGTTAACACTAGCACCTAAATCACACAGAGCCTTACCGAAGTCATGTTCTCCTATGGTGGAAGGAACAGTGAAACTGCCAGGATCTTTCAATTTTGGGGGAAGTTTCCTCTGAATGATAGCGCTGCATTCTTCTGATAATGCTACTGTCTCGTAATCTCCCAATCTCCGCTTTCGTGAAAGAATGTCTTTCATGAATTTGGCATAGCTGGGCATTTGTTCCAACGCTTCTGCAAATGGAATGTTGATATGCAGTTTTTTAAAGATCTCCATGAAACGAGAAAACTGCTTGTCCAATTTGTTCTTCTGAAGACGTTGAGGAAAATGTGGATGTGGAATGATTTGTTCCTTTTCCTTTCCTTCTTTTTCCTCCATCTGTAGCTTTGTTTCTTTTGGAACTTCCTCAGCAGCTGTTTTGGCTCCAACATCTTTGTTGATTTCAGTACCACTTTTTAACATGATGGCATGACATTGTTCCTTCCCCATGTTTCTTGGATTTGGCTCTGTGTTGCTAGGAAGGGTACCTGGCGGTCTGTAAGTCTGAGCATTTGTCAGTTGTCCAATTTGATTCTCCAATGCTTTAATAGAAATAGATTGACCTTGAATTAATGCTGCTTGGGATTGAAACATAGCATCATATCTTGCTGCTTGAGATTGAAACATAGTATCATATCTTGCTGCTTGAGAGTCGTGTTTTGCTTCTATCTTTTTCAAGTGGGTCAACACTTCTGTTATTCCTGGTTCATTTGCATGCTTCTGGCTTTTGTTCTGTTGTTGGAATCCAGGTGGTGGATAGTTCTACCGTTGGCCTGAATTATTGCTCCATGATAAATTAAGATGATTCCTCCACCCTGGGTTGTAGGTGTTGGAATATGGATTGTTCCTATGTCTATTGAAATTGTTGACAAAATTCACCGTTTCTTCAAGTTGGTTCGACTCTGGTGCTCCTCCATATGGTGAACTTGTGGATCCAGTGGTAAGAGTCTCCATGAATTTGCATATCTGATCCAGCTTGGTGTTAACTGCTGTATTGGCTCCACTTTCATAAATTTCTGCAATTCTTTGGATCATGCTCTTTTCTGTTGGCCACAAAGAATTGTTGTTGGCCATTTCTTCGATTAGGTCACAGGCTTGATCTTCTCATTTTGCCATCAAGGCTCCTCCAGCAGCAGCATCAATTGTGGTTCTCATTATTCCAGAAAGCCCATTATAGAATGTTTGGACTTGAAGCCATTTTGGAATCTCATGGTGAGGACATTTTCGGAGCAAATCTTTATACCTTTCCCAAGCTTCGCAGAGGGATTCTGAATCTTGTTGTACAAAGGATGTGATGTCATTCCTCAGTTTTCCAGTTCTGGCTGGTGGAAAGTACTTTGCAAGAAATTTGGTGGCTAAAGTGTTCCAAGTTGTGATGGAACCTGCTGGTAGTGAATGTAGTCAAGCTTTAGCTCTGTCCTTTAGGAGTATGGGAAAACACGCAATCTCATTGCTTCTTCAGCTTCTCGGTTGTAATTGAAAAAGTCGCAAACTTCCAGGAAATTGCTGATGTGGGCATTAGCATCTTCAGTTGCATTCCCCCCGAACTGAACTGACTGCTGAATCATCTGAATGCATGTTTTGATGCCACACGCATTTGCTGGTAAGGGAGGAAGTACAATGCAAGAAATGAGTCTGTCAACCACCGGAATGGTTCTGTCTCGAATGGGAATTGGTGGTGCAACGTTCAAAGGTTCAGGTTCCATGTTGACTAAAGCTTCTTGGCCTTCTCGCCTTTCCCTTCTCAACTGTCTGATGGTTCTTTCAATTTCTGGGTCAAGCGGTCGAAGTTCAAAGCTTCTGATTTGTCTCATGTAGTTTCTGAGAACGTGAAACACAAGAAAACAAAAACAATAAGTAAAAAGAAATTAGATACAAGTAACGTATCTAACCCCAAAAATAATAGTGAAAGATAAATAAGTCCCCGGCAACGGCGCCAAAAACTTGACCGGCATAAATACACACGTATAACGCAAGCGCACGTATCGTTCAAGTAGTATAAAAATATCGATCCCACGAGGACTTAATATCTAATCTATTAATTTTATGAGGTCAAATGATTACTAGTATCTAACAGGTTGTTTGATTGATATGAAATGGTGACGATTCTAAATTTAAAAACAAGTAAATAAAATTGTTCGAAAGTAGGTTTTAAGAAAATTCAATATTAAAAACTATTTAGGGTTGTGATTTCTTCCAATATCATTTTAAAGATGAAGTGGTTATCTTAAAGTTGGGTAATATATTGATTTATTAACCTGGAACACTAAATTATGTGTAAGCCTTTGTCGATGGTCAGACACAAATACCCAGTTTAACCCAATTGAACCATATGTCTATGTCAACCAAATTATCTGGATTCATTAAGTTTAAGTTCCAATTATGGCTACCCCCGCCCGACAGGTATATGTCTATCCTGTAAGGAAATCTATTAAAGGGTTATCTATCCTTAAGGAAGATCGTGGGCTATTGAGTCTAAGGTCTTAAACTTAAAATCCCTATGTCTAGTTCATTTTAAGTTTACCAGTTCAATTTTATTAATGGCCAGTTAATAAAAAGCATTAAGATTAAGACTCAATAAATAAAACTTTATATTACCCAAACTATAATCTAACCCCTTATAAACCGGTGATATTGGATTTCATCACAACCCCAGATAACTGGCTTAGTTACAACACATATTTACGGGTAGTAAAAATTTAAATAAAATAAAAGACATAAAGTAAATTCTGAAAATTAAATACTGAAAAGTAAATTGCTGAAAAGTAAAAAAAAGTAAAAAGTAAAAAAAAATAAAAGAAAATTGCTGAAAAGTAAATTGCTGAAATTAAATAAAGTAAAAGTACAATAAAAGAAAATGCTGGGGTTAGAAGATCAACTTTTATTACTACTATTTTAGATATCTCCCTTAATATAATATATTAACTTTGCGTGATAATTACCAACCAGCCATATAGGTGGTATCCTGATTAAGTCAAATTAATAATTAATTATCAACCGACCAACCAGGCGGTATCCATACTTAGTCAGGTTAAAACCAATTTATAATTAATTTCCAACCGGCCAATATAGCGGTATCCTTATTAAGTCAGGTTTTAAATCGTTTATATATTATAATTAAGGGAGATTAATCTAAATAGAAATAATAAAAGCTTTACTTTTCACCCCAGCAAGGGATAATTACCTCCTCATTGCTTGAAAAAATAAAAACTGCAAAAGTAAAGAAAGAAAATGTTTGTGCGTAAAAGTAAATTGCGGAAAGTAAAAACTGAAAAGTAAAGAAAAGAAAGTGCGAAAGCGAAAATTAATTACTGAAAACTGAAAATAAACAAACTAGAAACAATCTTCTTATTTATTCTTAAGGAATTTCAAAAAAGAAAGTATGAATTTTACAAATGAAATGGCTTGGTATTTATAGGCAAAATTTTGCCTCCATCAAATCATCCACCAAATCAATTATTAATTGCTCCACTAATTGCTCCACTAATTACTCCACCAAATCCATTATTAATTGCTCCACTAATCTCTTATCATGTTTGGTGATGATTTGATAATTTTTATAATTTATTTATTAATTTATTTTTTGCTTTGAAAATGATTGAAAATGATTTTAATAATTACACACAACACACTGCTGGATGGTTCATCAATTTCGGTCATGAAATTTTCAGAATTCGAAATTATTTTGTCTTTCAAAGTTGTATATCTTCGAGTCTTCTTTAATCTGGCACTTGAATCAGCTCAATCCGATATCGGAGTAAAAAGTTATGCCCAAAATACGACAGATGCGCAAAACTGGAATTTCCAAAACTGCACTTCGTTAAAACGCCCTTTCAAGTTTCCAATCTCCAAAATTAAAATATCAAGTCCAAAAATTGCCCTTATTTGACCCATATTTCATCCTAAATGATTTCATTGAGACTCGATATTATTTTATCTGCAAAATAAACTAAAACACATCAAAACGTTCATCAAACCCGAGAAACTAAACAAAATATTAAGTTAAGGGACGGTAAATATTGATATATTTTCCGTTCATCAAATACCAAGGTTCAAAAGAGGATCCACATGTCTTATAATGCAAAGAAATCTTGCACAATAATTCATATTAAATATAACAACATTATAGTTCATTAGAATCAGAAATTACAGTAAATAGAGACAAAGTAGAAAATAGCCATAGTGAATCGAATCCGGCCAGATATAAATCTTCATGTCCGGCCAGATGTACTGGATGACCAGCCGAATTTTACTGCATAATCCCGAGAGTAAAGGGAAGAGATAGAGTCATGTCCTCAGGCATCAAGCACAATATCACAATATCAGCAATGAAGATGGTTAGCATAAAAACAACATATAATGATAGATGGTATGTGTTAAGCATGAAATGGACATGATGCACACTCGAAGACTTGCATGTATATTTCCATGTAGCACGCGGAGTTGTATACCAAGTGTCGACTATACTACCGTCCATTCGAAATCGGCTATGGAATTTACGTATGGGTTTCCATCATATATACCATAAAGAACAGACTGATTAGTGTAGCTAGTGGAACGATTAGAATTATTATATGAAAAATACATCTCCGGTCGGCATGCATATGTTTGGCCGAAAATATGACGTCACTCGCAATAGTGAATTGATGATGCAGAGTTTAAATGTGCCTGCAGGTCGTATCTTAACGTTACTTGGCTCCTAGAGCGCGTCTATAAGTCTGATGAGTAGTTTAGTCTGGTGTTGGAGCACTACAATAGTGGCTCTTAAAGGTATTTTGAGACTTTGTAAATTCTCCTAAATTTCTTAGGGTTGGGATGTGTGATTCATTGAAAGTATATGTTAGTTCTTTCAAAAAAAGTTTATGTTGGAGTGAAACGAGGTTTAACACTATACCTATGACATCGGAAACCACTACACTATTGGGCTCACAGCCAATACAGAGTATATATAGTCTCGCATGGAGACTAACAGAAGAACAAAGGAGTCGCCACCCGATATAAGATATCGAAAATGATTTTAAGGTCGCACTACACCTTTGGCAAGGTCCGATCTTAAACCCATTTAGGTTCATAATGATCTCTTACTGATATTAGTATAATTTTTATGCTTGTATATCCCTATATTTTATAATGCAATATCATACAAAAGCGATTTAAAGGCATGCAAGTACACAAAATATGATAAACAAAGACAATAAATAAAATAAATATCCATAAGTTATTACAATATTTATAAAGCAACACTGATATGGATTTGGGCATGAATCTCATAGGACTGGCCTCAGAGATGTCTGGCCGAATATGGCCTAAGGTCGGCTGGATATATAATCAATATTTATGTTCGACCAGACTAAGTAAAAGTCTGTTCGGATATGTTGTGTAGTCTAGAAACGTAGAAACATTCATACACAATAATATATATGATAAACATACAATATAACAATAATAGTGATGACATGACCATCCTCAGTGATACGTGGTATTTTATCCCGAGTGCGGACCATATTACCGTCCATTCAAAATGTGATATGGAATTTATGTCTGGGTTTCCAACCTATATACCACTGGATCACATGGCCGGATATACAGCCAGTCAGCCAAACATATGACAAGTCTGGCGGGACTTCATTCGCAGATCAGACCATGCATATTAATCATCTATAAATATAAAACTAAACATATGTATATTGTCAACTAAAATAACATAATAAAAACTATCAAACATTCGTAGATTAGTAATAACAAATGAAACTTGAATCAAATTGCTAAGCATGCAAAATATATAAAGTAGTAAGTCATTTGAATATATGTGATCTAGCCGGGTGTGTGCATGTCCAACCGGACGTGATTGACTTATGGCCTGAGATACGTGTCAAAATAGAAACTCCAACTTGCAAAAATATTAAGAGGGTTCCCTCATGTCATACCCAAATTGAATTAGGAAACTTAAGTAAATAAGAATTTTTGATTTGATGTAAATTATGAATTAACTAATTAGGGTGTTAGCCCACTAAATTATGACACAATAGACTAAATATTATTTTGGCCTAATAATTAATTAATTAATCTTAACTTACTAATTTTAATTAATGATTAATTAAAATTATATTTAATTTAATTTAATTCATTTAGTATAAATATCAAATATTTATTTAAATAATTAAATTTAAATTTTATTTTATATTTTGAATTCATTAATAAAATTAATATTTTCAAAATATTCTGAATGTCCTAATCTTATTAGGAAATTTTATTTTAATTGAAACACTAATTTTCAAATTAATTGCCAAATAATCGCTGGTTAACTTTTAATGAACATCCTTGAATTTGTAACATAGACGAAAACTGTATTTATAGGTTCATTATCTAGTAGCAGTAGGATGATATTAAATTTTTAATATTTCATCTATATGATATCTCACAGACCATAGGTAAATGTCTAG
>SKCR01052170.1:0-73219 GCA_019454045.1 Zanthoxylum bungeanum | reverse complement strand
CTCAGTCCATTATACTTGCTGCTATGACTCAACAATTCCGTCGACAGAACAATGAGTCAGATCCTTATAACATGTTGGCAAAGTTGCATGATCTTCACTGATCTAATCTTAGATCGCAAAGATATGAGTCACAGAAGAAGCTCTTCCGTGCTTGCATGTCAGAAGGTACATCTTTTGAGCACCATGTGTCACAGATGATTATTGACATCGAGGAGCTTGCTCAGATTGGCATTATCTTCGAGGCTGAGACTTCGATAGATTTGATCTTGCAGTCTCTCCCCGACACTTGGAGTGGGTTTATCATGAACTATAATAAGTTGAACCAAGACGATACTCTTGGAGAGTTAATGTCCATACTGAAAGAAGCTGAAAATGAGCTTCTAAAGGGCAAGAAGTGCGAGACGCACTTCGCTTCAACATCTCAAACTCCGAGGGCTTGGCCCAAGGCGACTGGAGGTGTCAAGAAGAAAGAAGCATAAGAAGAAGGGCAAGGCCTAATCGTCAAAGGTTCTGGGAAACCCATGGATAAATCCCAAAATGTCTACAGAGTGGGAAGCGGGGTCACTGGAAGCGTGACTGCCGCGAGTACAAGGTGCACATGAAGGAAATTAATGCGGGCAAGACACCGGCTTCATGTATGTTTGTTATAGAAATAAAAATGTCTACTATTAGTTTTAAAAATTGGGTTTTTGATTCTAGTTGTGGTACTCACATATGTACTGATGTGCATGATCTGCGGATTAGTAGGAGACTGGCCTCATGAGAGATTGACCTCCGCGTTAGAATTGGGACTCAAGTTGCCATTTTAGCCGTTGGCACTTATGTTTTGGAACTGTCATCGGGACATGTACTTGAACTAACAGACTGTTATTTTGTACCTAGTTTGACTAGGATATTATTTATGTATCTATATTAGCCCAATGTGGGTATACTTTTGTATTAGAAACACTTGGTGTTTTATGTATAAAAATGATAGGTAAATTTGCACTACTGATGCAAATAATGGTCTTTATATTTTGAATATTAATCAATCTCAAACATATGCTGTAGTAAACAAAAGGCTTAAAGTAAGTAAAAAAGATGAAACTTATATGTGGCATTGTCTCGTCTGGGACACATAAACAAGACACGTATATCCACACTTTCGAAGAGTGGGTACTTGGACGGATTTGATCCTAATTCATATGACGTCTGTGAATTTTATTTATTAGGCAAAATGCCTAAAACACCTTTTAGCGGAAAGGGTGTATGCACCACCGAACTGTTAGCCTCTGTTCATAGTGACGTATGTGGGCCCATGTCTAGCCAGGCTAGAGGTGGATATGAATACTTCGTAACCTTTATGGATGATGCATCACGTTATGGTTATGTGTATCTTATGAGACGCAAGTCGGAAACCTTTGAGAAATTCAAAGAGTTTCGACATGAAGTAGAAAAATAGACCGGTAAAAGCATTTAGACATTACGGTCGGACCGTGGTGGTGAATACTTGAGCAATGAGTTTCTTGATTACTTGAAAGAATATGGTATTCTTTCACAGTGGACTCCTCCCGGAACACAGCAATTAAACGGTGTGTCTGAACGGAGAAACCGAATTTTGTTAGACATGGAAAGGTCTATCATGAGTCCCACATAGACTTGCAAACAAGGTTTGTAAGTTAAATCGATTGATGAGTGGTATTTATATCACTATTTCCCACTCATTTGACGTAATATTTTGTATAGTTTCTCGAGTTTTGTGAACGTTTTGATGTATTTTGTGTTATTTTACAGATAAATAAAGTTTGGAAACCATTGGAGACAATTTGGACAAAATTGGACTAAAAGGGCATTTTCATAATTTTAGCATCGCGACGCTGAAGCCTTACGCGTCGCGACGCCCAGCCTGCACGGACCTGCTAATGTGCACCATTCGCCACATGTCAAAATCTGACTATCTTGCGCCATGCCACGTGTCGCCATCACAACGAAGATGCTAAAATGCGCCTGTGCCACGTGTCGTGATCCTACGCTGCCGACAATCGCCCTCCACACGTCAGCATGACGTAAGCAATGACGTCATGAACAGTGCCATGTCATCGGATAATAATTGAACTCTCAGCCGCCTCTTATCCGAAACGCCACGTGTCAAGCCAAGAGAAGCCCACGCAAAGGAGACAGCGTCGCGACGCAGAAGCCTTCTGCGTCGCGACGCTGGGCCAACCCGCGCCTATAAATAGTGCCCGAGACTTCAGAATTCATGACACATTTCTCTCTCCTCTCTTTCATGTAAAGAGAGAGTTTCTCTCTCTAGAATTTTTTTAGTTTTTTTTATTTTTAGTTTTGTAAATATTTTTAATTACATTTTGTAATAGTAATTTTAATTTTACTTTTTGTTATAGTAATAGTAATTTTACTTTTACAGTTTTACTATTCTACCATGCCGAGGTAATTTCCCTCTGCTAAGGTGAAAGGTAATTCTTTTACTATTGCTAGTTAGATTAATCTCCCTTAAATATTATATTCACCATTTAAAATATTGACTTAAAAGGGATACCACTATATTGGTCGGTTGGTAATTTAATTTGGTTCCGCCTTTATGGCTGGTTATTTTGGTTCCGCCTATATGGCTGGTTGGACTTAATTTGACTTAATCAGGTTACCGCCTATATGGCTGGTTGGTAATTATCATTACAAGTTAATATATTATATCATGGGATATCTAATTAGTAAATAGTAGAAGTTAATTCCTTTTACCTTAGTATTTTATTGCATTTTATTTTTCAGCTTTTATTTTATGTCTTTTACTTTTCAGCCCTAGTTATGTGTCATAACTAAGTTAGAATCTGGGGTGGTGATGAATTTCAATATCTCCAGTTTATAAGGGTTAGATTATAGTTTGGGTAATTAAAGAGTTATTTGTTGAGTCATAATCTTAATGCTTTTTATTAATTGATCACTAATAAAATTGATTGGGTAACTTAAAATGAACTAGACATAGGGATTTTAAGTTTAAGACCTTAGTCTCAACAACCCACGATCTTCCTTGAGTATAGATAACCCTTTAATAGATTTCCTTACAGGATAGGAATATACCTGTCGGGCGGGGGTAGCCATAATTGGAACTTAAGCTTAATAAATCTAGGTAATTTGGTTGACATAGACATATGGTTCAATTGGATTATACTAGGTATTTGTAATTGACTATCGGAAGAGGCTTTTACATAATTTAGTGTTCCAGGTTAATAAATCAATATTTTACCCAACTATAAAATAATCACTTCAACTTTTAAAAGATATTAGAATGATTCACAACCCTAGATCTTTGTGTCTTTTATTTTCCTTAGTATTTTCTTTGTCTTTTTATTTATTTGTTTTAATTAAGCAATTCCATTCAACCAACCAACCAAAGCAATCAATTCCCTTTTCCATTTAATTAGATACTTGTAAATAAATAGATTCAATAATTAATAACAACAGTAGGAATTAAGTCCTCGTGGGATCGATATTTTTATACTACTTGAACGATACGTGCGTTTGCGTTATACGCGTTTGTTTACGCCGGTCAAGTTTTTGGCGCCGTCGCCGGGGACTTATATTTCTTGAGTTGTTAATTTTAAAGCTATCTAATTTACTTGTATCTAATTTTCTTTATTTTTATATGTAATTTTTTTTTCTTTCTTTTTTTTTCAGGTGGTTGAAAATGGAGCATTACTGGGAGAGAGAGTATGAGAGATTACGTGATTTACAAGAAGATACACCCCACATCTGGGAGCAACAGTCCGGTTTTCCTAGGCCTGTTGTACAGCCCAACGACTATCACTGGATGCCAGAACTATGTAATACTACATTTACTCATCAAAACGCAACATGGAGATGTGAGATATGTGACGGTAACCACCCAAGTAATCATTGCGAGTACAACTACCATCCAGGGTGGCAGAGCTATCAAAATCATTCATGGTATGAAGAGCCATCACATTTCACAAAGCCATATTTTCCATCTTATCCACCATCCACATACGATTTTCATCAACAATCAGAACCATCAGAAGAAGATCAATTGATTCACATGTTCAAAGAACAGACAGATCAATTTGATGCACAAATTCAGAGTAACACAGAATCCATTCAGAGATGACAGATCAAATAAGACAGCTAATAGAAAACCAGAACATCATACCTCAAGAACTATTTTCAGATGAAACTGATGAAGCCTTCGAGTACCAATCATTTCACAATGACACTTCAACTGAGGAGGAGGCTGAGCAATATCAACAACCAGAGGTATCAGTTCAGGAGCCCGGGGTAAAGTCTCGATTTGATTTCTATTATTCTGACTCTGACAAGGAAGATGAATCTGAGCTGTTTATACCAACTGCATCAACACTTGAGGATGGAAATCTGTATCCTCAAAATGAAGATCTTGGAGCATGTTTTACCATGATGTTTGATGAAGATCTACCTGAACCATCCATTCCACTCAAACCAGAGGATGAAGACCTAATGTCTGACTCATCTTTTCATCCTTAGGTGAAGCAAGAAACAGAACAAATGGAAGAGCAAATGTCTAAACTTATTGAAGATTCAGAGCATTCAGGCGAAACATCACTGTGTTGGGGAGTACAATTTAGAGAAATCACCCAGAAGCTTGATAGAATGGAATTTCCATTCCAAGTCAAGCACCATACGAGACCTCCTGATTTCCTTTCTTTCTTTTCAGGATCCACTAGAGCAACAAAGATCAAAAAGGTGGCACAACCACTGAATGGGACAAAATACTTTTTGCCACTTTACCGTTGGAAGAGACCCTTCAAAAGCAATTCTCATGGGATTGTCTTTAATCGGACATCCAAAACGACACTGAAACCTCCTTGACAGATAGATTTCAGTCACGTCTGGCTGAAGACGAAAAATTTAGCGCTAGTAGGGAGGCAACCCATGCAATTTGTTCTAATTTATGTTTTCATATTTTGTGTGAACTTTTTAATTTCGTGTGTTAGTATTTCAGGGAAAAATAAAAAAGGAGCATTTTAAGACAGAAGAATGGTGTTTGGAGGTTGCAAAGATGAAAAATAAATTATGAGTGATGGCTGAGTAAGAATGAATTCCTGAGACGCATCCTCATGAATTTATACTAGCAATTGGCGTATTGAGTACACAAATCTGTTGCCTTAATTTTGCTTTGTTTTGCTTTTCTTTTGTTTTTATCTTTATTTTCGCCGACAAGATTTATACCTTTTTGACTATCATGATTTATTTTAACGTTCATCTAATAATTGCCATTTGGCATATACTAGTGCAATTATTACTCACCTATTTCAGGTTCTATAAATTTAGCACTTCATTTCTCTCTTTGACACATCCAGATACACACCAAATAAGAGAGAAAATTGAAGCATCATCACAGCATAGATTCAAGCGAATTTGTGTTTTCTGTGGATCCAATTCTGGGAATAAACCAGAATTCATTGAGGCTGCGAAGGAATTGGGGCGAGTCATGATAGAACGTAATATGCACCTAGTATATGGCGGTGGTAATCTTGGGTTGTTGGGAAGCATTTCAAAAGCCGTTCAGGATGGTGGCGGTCACGTTTTGGGAATCATTCCAAAACCTTTGGCAGAAGAACACATAATCGGACAAACAAATGGAGATGAACGCATCGTTTCAAGTATGTCTGAACAAATCCATGAAATGATCAATACTGCAGATGCGTTTATTGCGTTACCAGGAGGACTTGGGACTTGACGTTGAGGAAATGTTTACTGTAGCATCGTGGGCACACTTAAATATTCATCAGAAGCCCATTGGGTCACTTAACATTGAGCATTTCTTCTTCGATTTTCTGTTTGTATTTCTTGCGGAAGCCAAGAGACATGAGTTCGTCACAAAATCAGTATGATATATTCCTAACTGCTACAAAAGCCGAAGAATTGATTGACCAAATCCTAGCCTTTGAACCAAAAATCGACCCCATTCTCTCCAAGTTGGACTGGTCAGACAACGATCGTGGTAAGAAGCGTAAAGTGGACATAGATCTTAATCGGTAATTTTTCATAGATTTTCAGCTAACCAGGTACTATCTTCTAAACTCTTCTTTTATTTTTAAGACATTGGGGACAATGTCTCATTTAGGTTTGGGGGAGGAAATTAGTTTATTAGTATCTTGTTTTTAGTTTATGTGTTGTTTTTATTTTTAGTCCAAAATTTTTCGAAAAATACAAAAAAATTAAAAAATTTTCAAAAATCAAAAGCATATTTAAAGCTAGATAATGATTTGGTGTCTTCCTTCACTCACTACCTTTAAGGAAAAGCTGTGAAGGCACCTAGATAATCATTCACCCATAGCTTGTTGTGATAGACCAGTAGTAGTTATTTCTTTATGTTTATGGTTTTTTTTTTATGTTGACTAAAAAAGTGAAATTGGTAAGAGATAGCTGAGTAAGAAATTTCCACTCCTGAGACGTATTTCAAACCTATTTCGAAACAAGTTAGTTTTTGTTTATTTCCTTTTGAATTATTTAATTTGTAAATTCTCCATAAAACGGACTTAAAAGAATCTTCATATGCTCAGTTGGCAGATAGTATCAATATGCATAGTAACATACGGACATGAGCTGTAATTGATAGGATTGTAATATTCAGTGCTCTAGTTTAATTGGAGGAAGCATCTCAAAAAGTGATGGGATAAAAAAAAAAAAACCGTCTGAGATCCGGGTTATTAAGTCTGTAAGGGTGTCTTAACACCTGGTGCCCTAAAGCCAACTGGTTTGGGAGTCACTGGCCCAACGCTCGCTACATGGATCAAGGATGTTGCAAAATATATATATCTGAAGTCTGGGTAACTAAGTCTGTATGGGTGTCTTAACCACCTGGTGCCCTAAAGCCAACTGGTTTGGGAGCCACCGACCCAAAGCTCGCTACATAGACGGAAGGTATTGTATATAAATAAAAAGTCAAAATTCGAAAATCATAGAAAAAATCAGAAAAATCAGAAAATTTATTCCATTGCTTCAGAAAGATGTGAAATCTGATAGAACTTCAGGACAAAAATATTACTCTCTTATCAACTACACTTATGACTGTTGTGGGCAAAAATGAGTTGTTTAATATTTTGTTGGCTGTGTATATGAAGAATGGTAAAAATAATCAGAGAATTTACTTATTCAGTAATTTAGAATGAAACAAAACAACTAGTAACTTGTAGTAGAAGTTTCACTTAATAGTCACTGACTTCTTTATTCTCTTTTCTCTTGTCTTTTTGCTTTTGTGTGCATTAGTTTTAACTAACTTTTTACTTTTGTAAAATGTTTGTGGGTATCATTGCTGTAAACCCTCACGAGACTACAACTCGTCCACTAGGGACACCTAGGGGTTTAAAGGGTTGTTGCATACGCTAAATGCAACGTGATCCCTACGAAAGTGGCTTAGTTAAATTTTAATTATGTTATTTTATTCTATATTTTGCTCGAGGACTAGCAAAATGTTAGGTTTGGGGGTGTGATTAGTGGTATTTATATCACTATTTCCCACTCATTTGACCTAATATTTTGTATAGTTTCTCGAGTTTTGTGAACGTTTTGATGTATTTTTGTTATTTTACAGATAAATAAAGTTTGGAAACCATTGGAGACAATTTATGGACAAAATGGACAAAATTGGACTAAAAGGGCATTTTCATAATTTTAGCGTCGCGACGCTGAAGCCTTGCGCGTCGCGACGCCCAGCCTACACGGACCTGCTAATGTGCGTCGTCGCCACATGTCAAAATCTGACTGGTTGAATTTGCTAACATGCGCCGATCATGCTATCTTGCGCCATGCCACGTGTCACCATCACAACGAAGATGCTAAAATGCGCCTGTGCCACGTGTCGTGATCCTACGCTGTCGACAATCGCCCTCCACACGTCAGCATGACGTAAGCAATGACGTCATGAACAGTGCCACGTCATCGGATAATAATTGAACTCTCAGCCGCCTCTTATCCGAAACGCCACGTGTCAAGCCAAAAGAAGCCCACGCAAAGGAGACAGCGTCGCGACGCTGAAGCCTTGCACGTCGCGACGCTGGGCCAACCCGTGCCTATAAATAGAGCCCGAGACTTCAGAATTCATGAAACCTTTCTCTCTCCTCTCTTTCATGTAAAGAGAGAGTTTCTCTCTCTAGAATTTTTTTAGTTTTTTTTTTATTTTTAGTTTTGTAAATATTTTTAATTACATTTTGTAATAGTAATTTTAATTTTACTTTTTGTTATAGTAATAGTAATTTTACTTTTACCTTTTTACTTTTACAGTTTTACTATTCTACCATGCCGAGGTAATTTCCCTCTGCTAAGGTGAAAGGTAATTCTTTTACTATTGCTAGTGAGATTAATCTCCCTTAAATATAATATATTCACCATTTAAAATATTGACTTAAAAAGGATACCGCTATATTGGTCGGTTGGTAATTTAATTTTGGTTCCGCCTTTATGGCTGGTTATTTTGGTTCCGCCTATATGGCTGGTTGGACTTAATTTGACTTAATCAGGTTACCGCCTATATAGCTGGTTGGTAATTATCATTACGAGTTAATATATTATATCATGGGAGATATCTAATTAGTAAATAGTAGAAGTTAATTCCTTTTACCTTAGTATTTTATTGCATTTTATTTTTCAGCTTTTATTTTATGTCTTTTACTTTTCAGCCCTAGTTATGTGTCATAACTAAGTTAGGATCTGGGGTGGTGATGAATTTCAATATCTCCAGTTTATAAGGGTTAGAATATAGTTTGGGTAATTAAAGAGTTATTTGTTGAGTCATAATCTTAATGCTTTTTATTAATTGATCACTAATAAAATTGATTGGGTAAACTTAAAATGAACTAGACATAGGGATTTTAAGTTTAAGACCTTAGTCTCAACAACCCACGATCTTCCTTGAGGATAGATAACCCTTTAATAGATTTCCTTACAGGATAGGAATATACCTGTCGGGCGGGGGTAGCCATAATTGGAACTTAAGCTTAATGAATCTAGGTAATTTGGTTGACATAGACATATGGTTCAATTGGATTATACTAGGTATTTGTAATTGACCATCGGAAGAGGCTTTTACATAACTTAGTGTTCTAGGTTAATAAATCAATATTTTACCCAACTATAAAATAATCACTTCAACTTTTAAAAGATATTAGAATGATTCACAATCCTAGATCTTTGTGTCTTTTATTTTCCTTAGTATTTTCTTTGTCTTTTTATTTATTTGTTTTAATTAAGCAATTCCACATTCAACCAACCAAAGCAATCAATTCCTTTTCCATTTAATTAGATACTTGTAAATAAATAGATTCAATAATTAATAACAACAGTAGGAATTAAGTCCTCGTGGGATCGATATTTTTATACTACTTGAACAATACGTGCGCTTGCGTTATACGCGTTTGTTTACGCCGGTCATCGATCTATTTATGGATTGAGGCAAGCATCGTGTTCTTGGAACCAACGTTTTGATGAGTTCATAAAAGAATATGATTTCATTCAAAGCGGGGATGATCCTTGTGTATATAAGAAGGTTAGTGGGAGCGCACTGACATTCATTGTCATTTATGTTGATGATGCATTACTTATCAACAATGACATTCCCATGTTAACATCGGTGAAAGCTTAGCTTTAATTAAAATTCTCCATGAAAGATCTGAGAGACGCAGGCTTTATTCTAGGAATAACGATCTAACCGTTATTCAACATGGGTCAGTCCAAGATGGGACCATTTCCAGTGTCATATGGCGTCACTCTATCTAAGGACATGTGTTCTAAAACTTAAGATGAGAGAGACAACATGAGTCGGATACCGTTCGCCTCAGCAGGCGAATCGATCATATATGCCATGATATGTACGCGACCTGATGTCTCGTATGCCTTGAGCATGTGTAGTCGCTATCACGCCGATCCAGGTGAAGGTCATTGGATGGCGGTTAAGAATATCCTTAAGTATCTTAGACGAAGTAAGGATTCTTTCATAATCTACGGAGATGAAAAACTTGAGGTAACTGGGTATACCGATGTAAGTTTCCAAACTGAAAAAGACAACTGAAAGACACAATTCGGGTACATATTTAAGCTGGAAATCTTCCAAGCAAGTGACTATTACCGTTCAACAACAGAAGCGGAGAATATTACTGTAGCCGAATCAGCAAAAGAGGCAGTTTGGATCCCTAAATTCCTAATTGGATTAGGAGTAGTTCCGTTAGCAGCTGAGCCCATTCCATTGTATTGTGACAATAACGGGGCTATAGCGCAGGCTAAGGAACCGCGGTCTCATCAATGATCCAAGCATGTTCTTCGACGTTTCCATATGATTCGTGAGATCATACATCAAGCGATGTGAAGATCGAGAAGGTCGCATTAGAAGACAACATGGCAGATCCGCTTACGAAAGCTATTCCTCAACAAAAGTTTGAGCGACATGTGCATAGTTCAGGTGTTAGATGCTTGAGTGACTGGCTATAGGCTAAGTGGGAGATTATTGGACAATTATGACCCATAGCGTCACTATTTGTAAAAGACATCGTGGTTTTTGTACAAATTAACTATGTGACAATGGAAATTGTATTTTATCACTTTGTAATTTGATTACTTTAATATATAAATGGTAAAAGTCCTTATGATTAGTTCCGGATTATAAGATATGAGACAATATCAATCCATAATGGTTTAATCATTAAATATCCCTAGTCGTAGTATTATCGAGACTTGACATCGATAATGCGGAATAGACTAGTATTGCACTTGTTCGTGTTACGGAAGCGTAACAGCATAGTTCTCATATATTTAAGCATTAGATACTTATACAAGTGTGATAGGAGGTTGTGTTTACCGATGGTACGGATACAGCTTCGCTCCGGATAGACCCCTCAGAATCCCATTGGTAATATGACTATATGTCTATGGGAATCTGAATCAGGGTAGGTGTACTTGGTCTCAACCTGAGACTTACATCGCTAGTACTTGTGAAAATCAATATGCTTTGGTTTTGGTCGTCTGGGACTTTAACAGGTTCCGTGTACGCCTCTTCTGGGTTTATTGAGAATTGTAGTGTATTGGATGTGATGTCAAGACAGAAGTATCACTTCAGTCATATGCAGATGATGATCACATAGGGATACAAAACTGGTGCTCTAATGTGTTGCAACCATCAGGATAATATGACTAGGTCATGATTACCTGATTAAAAAGACTAGTTACTTGTGATCCGATATATGCTTCGTACGGGGCAGTCACTATTCCAGCCCCAGGCCTAGCATGTGACATCCGATACTAGATCGTTATACACAATACTACGTATACTACGCCTAACAAAGTTTATATATTCCATTAAGAATATTTCTAGAGAGAATGGGTAGGCACGGTGCTTTGCTAGAAGCCAACCATGTCTCGTAAATCGGTAAAAACGTAGTACGAGGTACGTACGTGTTTCGATAGTCAGATCTGATACTTGATACTTACTTTACTGCCAACATATCTAGGGATCTCTTGGGTCGTTTCTCGAAGATTCATCGATCGACGTATGATTCGAACATAATTAATCTAGGATTAATTACGGAGAGATTTTATCTTTTTGAAGAGAGAAAACTATTAAATTGGAATTAATCGATAAATAATATATTCAATATATTAAACGAAATTAGATTCAACACGGAATAAAATTGGATTTTAATTCGGGCAAACAAATTAATTTAAAATAATTCGATGTGAATAGTAATTTTGCTTGGCATAATTATTTAATTAAATTTGATTTAATTACTTCACAAAGGAAAATTTTTAATTCAGAATTAGCAAACCCAAGCCCGATAGTGTTTCCGGGCCCACTCGGATTTTGAATCATGTGGGGCCCATATGTCACATCACTAGTCTTTCTTTCACCTTTATGGTGATGGAAGTTTGTGACGATTTTGGTGATGACTTTTATCACACTCAAGGTTGATTTGTTGTTGACATTTACCAAACTTTTGGTAAATCAATTTAGATTTTTTAAAATCAAAATATAAAAAAATAAGTCAGCAAACCTTTATTTTTTCACTCTCTCATTCACGCCCATTTTGAAGACAAAATACTCTCCCCATTTTTCTTCTTTTTTCTTCTTGGCCGTGAGCTTCAAGGAAGAAATATTGAAATTTATTGCAAATTTTCAAGAGCTAGCACTCAAAGGAATCATAAAAAAGGTGCTAGGGAAACTTTCTCAAGAGCTTGGAATCACCATTAAGCTTAGAGCTTGGATTCAACTCTCAAAGAAAGCTTGGAAGCAAAATTCAAGAAAAAAGTTTTTTTCTACACACATCCTCTCATCCGTTCAAAGTAAGTATAATTCCGCTATTCTTACTTTCGTATTCACATTATTTCATTGCTTAAATTGATCTTGGGATTACTTAGAAGCCCAACACCTTTTTCCTCTAATCAACTAAGCCTTGGCTTTGGCTCAACAAGCTTAATGAAACCAGTTAAGCGTGACCCATTGACAGTGGGAAAGCTTCGTAATCGAGGCTGATAAACAAGAAGTGACCTTGACTTTGGCCAACAAATCACAACTTGCCCAAGGCATACGATATGGAACAAAGCCTTTGTGATTCAAACATATCCGCGATGAACAAATGTCTTGACTTTGGCCAATAAACCAATGACAATCTTGGATCTTGAGAGAGAATCACTCAATGGAAGGAAAACGCTTAATGTTTGATGAGGATTTTTCGCGTAAATTGACAACCAATTTATTATCTTTGATTAGGTATCATCATAAACCTTTATATATGCATTATAAAAGAATAATAAGGTGCGAATAAATTAATAACGATATGCGGATGGATATACAACAAACTTTGTATTTACATTAAGGGTAATTGGTGAGAAGAGAAATACAAAGAGTAAAGAAATAAAGGCTGGACAAGCAGGTCCAATTTAATAAATTCTAAATTTATTACAACAATTCTAATATCCATCTGATATACATTATTCATTCCATACATCCATGTATTCACACAAAGCATGTTATTCAATCAATCTAATCCAATTAATTAATCTTTGAATTAATGACAATCCAATGTACAAACAACGATTTAATTTACTTGAGTCCAATTCGTTTAAGAATAAATACTCGAAGTACGTAATCTTGAACTATATCGAACTCAATACTAATTCCAATTTAATTCCAAATTAAATGATTACACCTTTTATGTGTCTTAAAGACTTGGATTCCAAATCCAATCTTAATGGGTCTCAAAGGCCCAATTAATATTTAATATATTTTAATTAAAGTCCAATGGACTTTTAATTAATTCTTAAGGCTTGGGCTTTGGCCATTAAGGATCAAACCCAAGATGCCAAGGCCCAAATAAGAATCACCCTATTGCCAAAAATCAATTTAGGCCCATTAGGCCCAATTAAATTATTAAAGGCCCAATAGTCATATTTGGACTTTATGGAAATGGTTTTGGGCCCAATTGGATCCAAGCCAATTTGTCCAAAACCAAACTTGGCCCAACCAAGCCCATTAGGTCCAAATACACCAAATTAGCCCAATTCAACTCAAAGACCAATTTAATTAATATAACATTCCAAACATTACATTAATTGTAATTAAAGTGTAATTTCCATAATTAATTAATTAACCTAATGTTTCCAAAACATCAATTTAATCCCATTAATCATGTCTAATTCCCAAATTCATGTCTAACACAAAATTGGGGCAAAATGAATCCATTCCAACAAGCTTCATTCATAGCAATCATCATGAAATAATATTCAATACCGATTTCAATCCAATTAAACCAACAATTAATATTCATTTCATGCAATTAACATATCCAATTGTTAAATTTCAAAAAATCACCATGAATATTATTCGGGTCACATTCGGCCATGCTTAAATATTTGGGGGTTTTTTGATCCAATCAATTTTTCTCAAATCTAATGATGCACAAATCCGATTCAACATCATACAAACACAACCACACAATCAATTTGAAAAAATCATGCTCCAAACACAAAATCCCAAATTAAAGTCTATGAACCCTAATTTTTAAATCAAGCTTAGGATGCTCTAGATACCATTATTAGTCCCTAAGACATGCCATAAGATCACTAAGCTAGATTAAAGTGTGAAAAATCAAAAATAAGTTGCGGAAGACTTACATTGATTTGGATGAATTCAAGCCTTTTCTTTGATTTCCATGGAAGCTCAAAGCTTTGCTGAGTGTTTCCAACACTTGAGTGAGTTTTCCTATCACCTTCTTTGACTCCAAATGTGCTAGCAAGCTTGAAATTTTGAAACAAAATTTCCATGGGAGAGGGAGAGTGGTTCGGCCATGGTGAGGAATTTTGAGAGAGAGAGTTTTGTGTGAGAATTGCTTTTGGTTTTCAAAAAACCCCTAATCCAAAAGTTAAACCAAAAATTTATGTATATCTTTTACCAAAGGTAAATGCTTTACCAAAAGTAAAACAAGGTTGGCCAAAAGTGAGTGGTTTTCCAAAAACCACTTGCTTTTGCCAACAACCACCATTAATATGTGATCCTCACCTATTAAATTTAAAATTCAAGATGGCTTACTCTACACACTTCGGGCTCAGTTTCGTTTAATCATATTAAACGAGTTTTCCATCGCAACGTAATGAAATCCAATTTAATTAAATAATGATGCCTCACAAAATTATTACGGTCGTCGCTTACGAATTAATTCCAAATTAATTCGTTCGCTCGTATTAAAGTCAAACTTTAATGTCGTATTGAAATCTAATTTCAATTAATATATCTGATATATTATTTTAGCCAAAATAAATAAATTAAATAGAAAATTCTAATTTAACTATTAAATTTATTTTACCGATTAATTCTAAATTAATCGTGTTCTCTCTTTTAGTCGAATTCATCCCAGATTAATTCCTACTGTAATTAATCCCTTATTAATTCTTACCGTAATTAATCCCAGATTAATTTCTACCGTAATTAATCCCGGATTAATTTTCTCTCAAATGTCATCGGTGAATCTTTGGGAAGTGACCCAGGAGATCCCTGATATGTTGGCAGTAAATACGGTCATCGGACTATCCGAATACGTGCGTACCTAATACCACGTTCCTACCGATTTATAAGACATGGTTGGCTTCTAGCAAAGCACCATGCCTTCCCAATTCTCCAAAAATATTCTTTAAAATGAATATATAATCTTTGTTAGGCGTAGCATATGTAGTATTGCGTATTTCGATCCAGTATCGGATGTCACATGGTAGGCCTGGGGCTGGAATTGTGTTGTGTATGCCCCATACGAAGTATATATCGGATCACAAGTAACTAGTCTCTTTAATCAGATAATCATGACCTAGTTATATTATCCGGATAGCTGCATCATATTAGAGTACTAGTTCCGTATCCCTTAGCGATCATCTTCTATATGTGACTGAAGTGATACTTCCGTCTTGACGTCACACCTAATACACTATGATTCTTAGTAAACCTAGAAGAGGCGTACACAGAACCTGTTAAAGCCCTAGAAGACCAAAACCAAAGTGTACTGATTGTCGCAAGTATTAGCGATACAAGTCTCAAGTTAAGACCAAATACACCTACCTTGATGCGGATTCCCATTGACACATAGTCACACTACCAATTGGATTTCTAGGGGTCTATCTAGAGCGAAGCTGGTTCCGTACCATCGGTAAACAAAACCTCCTTGTAGGAACTGTATTTTTCATATAAGTCCCGATGATGAGTCTCGCATAGAGACACTACCTTTTTAAATTGTGGAAGTCACGGAAAACATACGTCGGAAGGAAATAGTCAGATATTGACATTTTTGTTGGATTTAGTTTGCTTGTTGGACCTCTGTTTTGAAACACATCCTTAGCTCAAAACAACCATAAGGCACACACCAAGCCCACCAAACCAAACCAAACCCACGCCCAAATCACCTAAATCACGCCCAAATATGTCCAAATTAACAAAAGCACACATTAAACACATGCCAAAATCAAGACAAATCACATTCCCTAATTAAAATAGACAAATCAAATCTCATCAAACACATTCCTAATTCGATTAAATTACCTTCCCTAATTAAAAAGATCAAATCAAATTAAAAGACATTCCTAATTAAAAGATATCCCCATAAATACACAAATCATTTCCCTATTCGTATAAGGACAAACCCCATCTATTTGCCTATAAAAAGAAGCCTTCACTGTTGGACAGTTATGACCCATAGCATCACTATTTGTACAGATCATAGTGTTGTTGTACAAATTAACTATGTGACAAAAGAGATTGTGCTCTTATCATTTGTGATTAGATCACCAAGATATAAATGATCGGAGGTCCTTATGATTTGTTCCCGGATTGAGAATGATATGAGACAGTATCATTCCACGAAGGATAAATCAATAAATATCCCTAGTCATAGTATTATTGAGATTGGACATTGATGAATACGTAAAAGACTAGTATTACACTTGTGCGCGTTATAAAGGCATAACGGCATAGTTCTCATATATTTGGGTATAGGATACTAATGCAAGTGTAATAGGAGGATGTGTTTTAGCGATGGTATGAAAAATAGCTTCGCTCTGGATAGACCCCCTCGAAATTCCATTGGTAGTATGACTATGTGTCTATGAAGTCCGAAATAAGGAATGGGTAGGTGTATTTGGTCTTAACCTGAGACTTGCACCGCTAATACTTGTGACAATCAATATACTTTGGTTTTGGTCGTCCATGGCTTTAACCGGTTTCTGTGTACGCCTCCTCTGGGTATATCGAGAATCGTAGTGTATTGGGTGTGATGTCAAGACGGAAGTATCACTCCAGTCATAGTGGAGATGATGATCGCGTAAGGATACAGAACTGGTTCTCTAAAAAGGTTGCAACTGTTGGGATAATATGACTTGTTCATGATTATCCGATAATAAAGAGACTAGTTGTTTGTCATCCGATATATGCTTCGTACGAGGCAAACACTGAACCAGCCCCAGGCCTTACATGTGATCATCTGATACTGGATCGAAATACGCAATACCACGTATACTACGCCTGATATAGATCTTATAATCCTGTAAGGATATTTATGGAGAATTGGGTAGGCATGGCACTTTGTTGGAAGCCAACCTTGTCTTGTAAATCGGTAAAACATTGTACGAGGTACTTACATGATCGGATAGTCTAACAACCGTATTTACTGACAACATATCCGGGGATCTCATGGGTCGCTTCCCGAAGATTCACCGATGATGTATGACTCGCACTTTAATTAATATGAGATTAATTAGAAGAGAGAGAAAATTAATCTGGGATTAATTGCGGAGATATTTTTTCTGGGATAAAATATCAATTAAAGAGAGATAACAGTTAATTTAGAATTAATCGATAAATTAATATATTCGATATTTTAAAGGAAATTGGATTTCGATGCGGAATTAAAATTAGATTTTAATTCGGGCGAACGAATTAATTTAGAATTAATTTGTTAGCTACGTGAATAATAATTATGATGGCATGATTGTTTAATTAAATTAGATTTAATTACGACGCAATGGAAAATTCATTAATTCAGAATTAGTGAACCTAAGCCCAAGATTGTTTGTGAGCGTATTCGTATTTTGAATTCAAGTGTGGCACACAAGTCAAATCAAGTGTCAAACCATTAGTCGCATCAAGCGGCAAATCGCTAGTCGCTTCAAGCGTCAAATCACTTGTCACTTTGAATGATGTAACTTGACAACTTGAGTGATATGACTTGACACTTGAATGATGTGAATAGTGATGCAAGTGGTTGGAGCCTTAAAGGCTTGACTTTTTGAAAGCCAAATTCACTGAAAATGAATTTGAAATTCACATTTGTGTATAAGATACACAAATTAGAAACCAACCATAACTTCTTCTCTCTCTTTCTTCTCCCTCTCTCACGCCCTTGGGGCAAATTCTTCACTGGTTTTCTGCATAAAAACTGTGACATAGGGAAGCAAAGTGTTTGATTTTTGTGGCAAAAATCATGAGAGCTAGCACTCCGAGAGACATGCGAAGGTGATAGGGAAGTCCACCCATGAGCCGAGAATCATTTAACGAAGCTTGGAGCTTGGATTATTGAAGTTTGATGGCCGAAAATGGAGCCCAACTACAGCTCACTACCGAGTAGTCCAGTGGGTAGAAAAACATTTTTGTTCATTGCCGCGTCGCACAACCGATCGATATAAGTATTCCGCAACTTCCTTGATTTGTATTCGCACTTATTTCTTACTTTGTATTCGATCCTCGGGACTTAGAAACTCCAGCAATGGTATCAGAGTGATTGAAAAGCATGAAATTTGATTAGGGCTTAAAATTTGGGTAAAATGTGTTTGAGCATGATTTTATGAAATTGGATGAATTAGTATGCTTAAATATGTTTTAATTGAGTATTGATTGGATCAATTTGACAAAATATTATTTGGAACAAATTTGCCCAAATTCCCTTGCTTGGCCGAGAGGTATATGCCCTAAATGGTCTTGGAATTTTTGATTTTTGATCATTGGATGTGTTGGAAATCAATCGGGAATGTGGATTTAATGTTGATTTGGATTTAATCGGATTGAATTTGAATCGGACATAAAATGCCCAACATGGCCGAGACTTTAAAGCATGTAATTGGGTTTGATTTTGATTAAATGTGTTGGACATGTGATAATAAAAATGAGCATGATTAATTAGGCTAATTGATGTTTATGAATGATAATTTAGTTGATTGATTATGTTATACACTTTAAGAATTAATTAGATTATGAAATTGGATTTTATGATTTAATTAAATTGGGCTTAAATTGGATTTGGGCTTGAATGTTGTAAATGGGCTTTAATGGGCTTGTTGTACCAAGTTAGGTTTAGGCTAAATTAGTTGGATCTAATTGGGCCCAAAACCACTTCTGTTAAGCCCAAATGCGACTAATGGACCTTTAACGTTAAATGGGCCTAAATTGATTTCTAGGCTTATGGGTCAATCCCGGATTGGACTTTGGTCATTTTGGTTTGACCCGAGTTGACCAAAAGTCCACGCCTTAAGAAATTAATTGAAGGCCATTGGACTTTAATTGAATTGACATTGGACGTTAATTGGGGTTTGAGACCCGTAGCGATTAAATTTAGAATTTAAGTCATAAAGGTTCGTTGATAAAGTGTAGTATTTAATTTGGAATTAAATAGCGAATTAGTATTAAATACATATTGAATTAGATTTAATTATGTAGTTTAATTTAATTCGAGAATTCGTACTTTGAGTACTTATTCACAAACGATTTTGACTCGTACAAAATCAAATCGTTGTTTGAACATTGGATGGTCATTAATTATCAGATTAATTAATTTGATTAGATTGATTGATAGCATGCTTGTGTGAATACATGGTTGCGATGCATGAATAATGTATATCAGATGGATATTAGATGGGTGGGGCAATTTTAGAAATTGTTGTAATAAATTTAGAATTTATTAATTGGACCTGCGTGTCCAGCCTTATTACCTCCTTACTCTTTGTATTCTCTTATCACCTATTCCCCCTCAATGCAAATGAGGTTTCTTTAGAAGTGTAGTGTAACGGGTAGAAGTAATACATGTGCTAGCGGGAGAGAGAAATAGAGAGATTTGATATAAGATCAATGTGTAAAGTATCCATCCGTATATCATTATTATTTTATTATACGTGCTTTATTATGTGTTTAGAATGCATGTTTAATGGTGTATGATGATGAGACCTTAACAAAGATAATAAATTGGTTGCTAATTTGCACGCGAATATTAAGCGTTTTTCCTTCCATTGAGTGATTCTCACTTAAGATCCAAGACTTGCATTGGCTTGTTGGCCAAAGTCAAGGCATTTGTCCGTCGAGGATGTCTTTGAATCACGAGAGCTTTGTTCAATATTGGTGTCTTGTCCAAGTTGTGGTTTGTTGGCCAAAGTCAAGACCACTTCTTGTCCATCGAAATTGATTACGAAGCTTTCCATGGTCAATGGGTCACGCTTGACTGGGATCACTAAGTTTGTTGTGCTAAAGCCAAGGCTTAGTTGATTCAGAGGAAAAAGGTTAGGTAATATATTGGATATATTGACATATATAAGATATATGTTTCAGACTTGGATGTCCTCCTACCGGATCTAGGAATTGGATTGGATCCAATTGATCATAGAGATCTATCTAGTTAATTATCATACAATTTGTTGGCAAAAGGCAAGATTGTGTGATATTTAACGGGATCCTAGCCCACTAAGAAACACGGTTTCCCGAGTACTCGACAGAGGGTTAGAGGCTGGCCGAAAAATAGTGGGAGGCAAGTATTAAATTTGCAATATTTGTTTAGTTACTTGCCGTACGCGCTCAATCAAATATCATTCGTCAAATAAATTAAATGTTAGTTGGTCTAATATGTAATCGTTGTTTTAAAATAGTTGGACTGTATTCAAACTATTCATCTATAGTTGATTTTATAATTAGATTATAGTAATCAATATAATTGAATTAATCTATTAAAATTATAGTTGATTAAATAGTTGGACTATTGCAATCATTATAATAAACAGTACCTGAAATCGTTGATTAAATAGTTGGACTATTAGAATCAAGATAAAATTGAAAGATTGACATTTAGAACATAATCCTAGGGAAAATGTATTTAAATGATTTAATTTTCAAATTGGGAATAAAAATTTCAGGATGGTCCTGGAATCTAATATGTTACTTTATTTGAAAAAATAACATATTAGGTCTAAGCCTGGAGTTGAGAAAATAGTAGAGCATTATCTTTGGAAGATTCATGTGATGATAACTTTAGTGCTTAATCCATTAAGTTTGTCGCAGTTGACTCCTTAATTTCTTATCAGAACTAAGGATTAGATCCTTAAAGTATGATATTGAAATTAAAGGATCTTCATAAATCTATACTTAGATTTTAGAAGTACTGAATTGTAATAAATAACTCTTGGAGAGTTAATGACTATTCTCAAGGAGATGAAGTCAAACTTTGCAAATTAGGTAAGTAGCGCAAGGCCCACTTTACTTCGATATTCTAGAAACCCATGGCTTGGCCAAAGGCTTCTGGAGTGTTAAAAAGGGCAAAGACAAAATAATTATAATCTTCTGAGAAGATGAATGGCATATCCAAAATATCTGCCTAAATTGTGGCAAACGAAATCGCGGAAGCGTGACTGCCGTTTGGAAAAAGCAAGACATTAGGAATTGAAGGCGAGCAAGGCTCTGACTTCAAATATGTTTGTCAAAATTATGTTTACTACTTGTATTGAAATTGGATTTTAGATACTTAGTGTGATACATAAATACGTACTGATGTGCAGAATCTGTTATGAGCAGGATACTGACTTCAGATGAGATTAATCTACGAATCGGAAACGGGACGTAAGTCGCTGTTTTACCATAGATACCTAAGTTTAGGAACTACCCCAAGGGTGTGTACATAAATTAGGAAACTGTTATAATGTAACTAGTTTGACTAGAAACATTATCTCTATATCGAGTATAACTCATTGCGAGTGTACCTTTATATTCTAGAACACTAAAGTGTTTCATTATTTAAAGATGATATTGAGATAAACACATCATATGTGAATAACAGTATTTATATTTTGAATAAAAATGAATCTCAAACATATTACATGACAAATAAATAGCTCAAACTGATTTGATCAAATGAAACTTATAAGTGGCATTGTTGTCTGGGACAAAATGAAACAAGACTCGTATATCCACACTTTAGAAGAGTGGGTACTCCGACTGTTTTGATTCCAATCAAATAAAGTCTATGAATCTAGTTTATTGGGCAAAGTGCCAAAAACGCTATTTACTTGGTAAAAGTGTAAATGCCACCGATCTGTTAGCCTTAGTTCATAATGAAGCAAGTGGGCCCATGTTTAGCTAGGCTAGAGATGGATATGAATATTTCATGACCTTACGGATGTGGCATCGCGTTATGGTTATGTGTCTCTTTTGAAACATAAATCGGAAACTTTTAAAGTTTCGACACAAAATAGACAAACAAATTGGCTAAAGTATTAATACCATCACGGTAAGACCATAATGGAAAATACTTAAGCAATAAGTTTGTCGTATACTTGAAAGAGTATAGTATTCTTTCAAATGAGGACTCCTCCTGGAACACGTCAACTTGACGGTGTGTCCGAACAGGATAAACCGAATTTTATTGGACATGATAAGGTTAATCATGAGTCGCTCTGAGCTACCATTTCCTTCAACGGATAAGCATAAATAGTGCAGAACTTATTCTGAATAAGGGTCCATAATAATCTGTTTGACAGATTACATATTAGATATGAACGGGAAAGAAACCAGGTTTCTCATTCCTGATAATTTGGGTATGCTGGGCATATGTTTGGATGATACCAAACTAAAACCCAGATTGGATAAGTGCCAAATTATAGGTTATCCTAGGGAAACCATAAGCATAGTGCTTATACAACTCACTAAGAGAACAATGTGATTGTTGCTCACCATGCCGTTTTCCTAAGAAGAAATGCCGATATGCAGTGGTAAGACGGAGGATAGTAAAATTCGATGAAAATCGAAGTAATACTGTTCAAGGCACCGAGTCCTCAATGGAAAACAAATAGTTCATCAAGGATGTAACTATACCAATAATCTTCGAATACACAAGAACTGCGTAGGTCGGAAGAGTCAGAAAACAACCTAGAGTATGGGTTTCTGATCTCACCTAATAAAGACGTCAATCTTATTGAGGAATACTAACTGACTACGTATGAGGAAGTGATACAAGGTATCGACTCCATATTATGGAAAAGCGCAATATAATCCGAAATGGATTCCTTGTATATCAACTGTGTTTAGAATACTAGTTGATGTACCGCAAGGCATTGTGCCTATTGGTACTATATAAGTCTTCAAGGAATACATACATGGAAGGAAACAAACCAACATACTGAGCTAGGCTTGTAGCGGAAAGGTATCGTCATCAATATTGTGATTGATTACGATGAAACTTTTTACCTGTTGCCATGGTAAATCCATTCTGATAATGCTTGCTGATGCCGCTGTTTAATTTATGAAATATGGCAGCTGAACGGGAAAATCGCTTTCCTTAAATGGAAACCTTTTGGAGGATGTTTAAAACATCCTGACGATTTTGTCATACCAAAACCAGCAAACTAGGTTTACAGGTTATTCGATCCATGTTTGGATTGAAGCAAGCATTGAGTTCTTGGAACTATCGCTTTGATGTAATCATAATAGTTTATGATTTAATTCAAAACGAAAATGATACTTGTGTATATAAGGAGGTTAGTGGGAGCGCACTGACAGTGGTTGTCCTATAAATAATGATAATATATCATTTCTTGGAAATGATAGTCCTATAACAATAATCGGTGAAAGCTTGGCTTTCAAGAAAATTCTCCATAGAATTCTTGGGAGAAACAACCTTTATTCTAGGAATAAAAATCTACTGGGATAGATTTAAAGTTGTTAACACTCTCCGAGAACTCGTACATTGAAAAATATACATGACTTGGTGTCTCATACGCTTTGAGCATATGGATTCACAAACAGGCCAATCCAAGTGATAGTCATTGGATTGATGTTAAGAACATTCGTTAGTATCTTAGAGAACTAAGGATGCTGTCTTAAACTATGGAGAAGGAGAACTTGAAGTGACTGAGATCACTGCTGTAAGTTTCCTAACCGATAAAAACGACTTAAAGTCACTAAACGGTACTATACAGTTTGAATAACGGAACAGTGAGCTGGAAATCTTCCATGCAAGATACTGTTACCGTATAAACAACAAATGCGGGTTAATTGCTACAGCTGAGGCAGTAATGGAAGCCATCTGGGTCGATAATAAATCTAATTAGATTAGATATATTTCTATTAGCATCTGAGCTAGGCGTCAGCGCATGCTAAAGAATTAACAGTCTCATCAACGATCTAGATATATACTTCATCTATTCATCTGATTCGTTCGGATCATACATCGTGGTGATGTGATGATTGAATAAATCGCATCAGATGATAATCAAGCGAATCCACTGACGAAAGCACTTTCTCAGTAATTTGAGCCAACCGTACATAGTTCGGGTGTAAGACACTCGAGTGACTGGCTATAGGCCAAGTGGGAGATTGTTAGACAGTTATGACCCATATCGTCACTATTTGTACAGATCATGATGTTGTTGTACAAATTAACTATGTGACAAAGGAGATTGCGCTCTTATCATTTGTGATTAGATCACCAAGATATATAAATGATAGGAGGTCCTTATGATTTGTTCCCGGATTGAGAATGATATGAGACAGTATCAGTCCACGAAGGATAAATCATTAAATATCCCTAGTCGGAGTATTATTGAGATTGGACATCGATGAATACGTAAAAGACTAGTATTACACTTGTGCGAGTTATGATGGCATAACAGCATAGTTCTCATATATTTGGGTATAGGATACTCATGCAAGTGTAATAGGAGGTTGTGTTTTACCGATGCTACGGAAAATAGCTTCGCTCTGGATAGACCCCCTCGGAATTCCATTGGTAGTATGACTATGTGTCTATGAAAGTCCGAAATAAGGGTAGGTGTATTTGGTCTTAACCTGAGACTCGCACCGCTAATACTTGCGACAATCAATATACTTTGGTTTTGGTCGTCCAGGGCTTTAACCGGTTTCTGTGTACGCCTCTTCTGGGTGTATCGAGAATCACAGTGTATTGGGTGTGATGTCAAGACGGAAGTATCACTCCAGTCATAGTGGAGGTGATGATCGCGCAGGGATACAGAACTGGTTCTCTAAAAAGGTTGCAACCGTCGGGATAATATGACTTGGTCATGATTATCCGATAATAAAGAGACTAGTTGCTTGTCATCCGATATATGCTTCGTATGAGGCAGACACTGAACCAGCCCCAGGCCTGCTTGTGATCATCCGATACTGGATCGAAATACGCAATACCACGTATACTACACCTGATACAGATCTTATATTCATGTAAGGATATTTCTGGAGAATTGGGTAGGCATGGCGCTTTGCTAGAAGCCAATCTTGTCTTGTAAATCGGTAAAATGTGTAGTACGAGGTACTTACATAATCGGATAGTCCGACAACCGTATTTACTGCCAACATATCCGGTGATCTCATGGGTCACTTCCCGAAGATTCACCGATGACGTATGACTCGCACTTTAATTAATCTGGGATTTATTAGAAGAGAGATAAAATTAATCTGGGATTAATTGCAGAGATATTTTATCTGGGATAAAATATCAATTAAAGAGAGATAACGATTAATTTGGAATTAATCGATAAATTAATATATTCGATATATTAAACGAAATTGGATTTCGACGCGGAATTGAAATTAGATTTTAATTCGTGCAAACGAATTAATTTAAAATTAATTCGTTAGTGATGTGAATAGTAATTATGCTGGGCATGATTATTTAATTAAATTAGATTTAATTACGATGCAATGGAAAATTCGTTAATTCAGAATTAGCGAACCCGAGCCCGAGATTGTTTGCGAGTGTATTCGTATTTTGAATTCGAGTACAGCACGTAAGTCAAATCAAGCATCAAATCATTAGTCACATCAAGCATCAAATCGCTAGTCACTTCAAGCGTCAAATCACTTGTCACTTTGAGTGATGTGACTTGACAACTTGAGTGATGTGACTTGACACTTGAATGATTTGAATAGTGATGCAAGTGGTTGGAGCCTTAAAGGCTTGACTTTTTGAATGCCAAATTCATTGCAAATGAATTTGAAATTCACATTTGTGTATAAGATACACAAATTAGAAACCAACCATAACTTCTTCTCTCTATTTTCTTCTCCCTCACTCACGCCCTTGGGGAAAATTCTTCACTGGCTTTCTGCCTAAAAATCGTGACATAGGGAAGCAAAGTGTTTGATTTTTGTGGCAAAAATCATGAGAGCTAGCACTCCGAGAGACATGCGAAGGTGATAGGGAAGTCCACCAATGAGCCGAGAATCATTTGACGATGCTTGGAGCTTGGATTCTTGAAGTTTGATGGCCGAAAATGAAGCCCAACTGCAGCTCACTGCCGAGCAGTCTAGTGGGCAGAAAAATATTTTTGTTCGTTGCCGCATCACACAACCGATCGATGTAAGTATTCCGCAACTTCCTCAATTTGTATTTGTACTTATTTCTTGCTTTGTAATCGATCCTCGGGACTTAGAAACTCAAACATTCACCACACATTTCAAACTCTAGCTCAATCTCACAAAAAACACAAAGAACATAAGCCAAGCTCTATTCACCCAGCCCTCACAGAACCTAACTCTCTTATTCTTCCACATGCTCGCCCTCTCTCTCGAACGCAGCAACCTTTCTCTCTTCCACCTTCACGGGACTACACCATACACTTCACTCTCTCTATGGAAGCCCTCTCTCACCGAACTGCACGTTGAACGTGTATGAAGACCTCAGGTTCACAAGCCAACACATAAATTAAACACTCACACACCTGGCAACCGACTCACTAGCAAACAGCCACACATCCCTTAACTCAACCCTCATCCAGCCAACACGTCCATAAACTTCACGTTCAACACACGTAAAAGACCCCACTCAGCAGCCTTCATTCAACCCAACACAGTAGCCACACCTCAGCAGACCTCATGCACCCACCATCAGACCAACAAAATCCCCACTAACCAGCCAAATAGCGAATGCACAGATCAACCAATAAATTTCCACATCGACCATGAACCACCCCCCTCTTCTCACCTAACCGACACATCTAGAAACCCCAGACACATGCATGCCATTCATGCACATAACACACACTGATACACATAAATAAATCCTCTTAGCCGACTAAATTACCTTCAACCTCACGCCACTCAACATACCCCTCCACACGTAAAACACATGCATGCAGACCTAATAACCAACGCATCCAATAAAGCACGTTCATCACCCCCCACAGCCACTCGAGACACATCCGCGTAAGCAGTCCCCTGACCGAACAATAAGCCACCAGACCGAAGCAAAATAGCCCCTAAAACTACCCACAAATAACCGCAAACTGGACCCCAAATAGCCTAAACAGTGACCAGAAAATACCCTTAAAACAGCAGTAAAATGGAGTGAAAATAGCAGCCTAACAGTGAAACAGCAAAGGAAAATATTGAACCAGTGAACCAGAGAAGTTGCGGAGCATCAACCCTTCCGACAACAACGTAGTGCACTTCTGATAGACGAATAAAGAGGTTAGACCTGAGGGCACCTTTTTATTTATTCCCTCATATTTTTATTTATTTTATTGCTTTATTTCGCATGAGTATTATGGATTAGTGCATGATGTGATTTCAGGATGAACGAAATATTTGTTCTCGCTTGTGGTATATCGGATGGAAACCATGACGTAATTTCCATAGCCGAATTCGAATGGACGGTATTAAGGTTTCCACTCGGGATACAATGCCACGTACCACTTGAAGGACACACGTATTTCGTTTCATCCAACCTTGTATCGAGCATGATTAGGTCGCTAGTATGTTATTTATTATTTAATCATGATTTATTATAGTGCGTTATTTATTTTTAAGTACGATTATGTTATTTCTTTATACATGATTTAATTATTTACTTTTGCATTAGGAATTTAATTTGTGCTTATGTTTAAGTGATTATTTATTTATTCTGGTATTTGATAATTCAACATGCCCATTGTGTGATATCGTATGTTTGCCGTTATGATAACTTACTTTCAAAGTATGTAAACTTAAACGTAGGGTTTACTTTCATGAATGCAAACTAGATCTAGGTTATTCTTGGATATATATGTTGCATAGATTCGATTAAGTTGTTGCACAAATTATTTCATTACAAGTGGCATAAGTAAGGGACCAATCCGAACCTCACGTTTTGAGGTCTTCCCTTGCGAGGGGTGAGTGTGTCCTTAAATCATTTTCCCAGTTCACACCGGGTGGCGACTCTATTATTCTCCGATTTAGTCCCCTGCGGGCTACTCCGTACTTCCAACTAGGCCGTGAGCCTAGAACAGCATACGTCGTCAAGTTCTGTGTCCTACAGTCTGGCGACTCCACTAGGGATAGAGAATCGTCCCCGAAATAATGTCTTGTAGTGATTGTGATTTATGCTTTAGTTAACCGAGTCTACAGTGGGTTGAAGAGTTTTAATCAAAGGCATTATTAAGGCTATGTGATGGTTTGGTGTCTTCATTTATTCACTATCTTTCTATAAGGAAAAGCTGTGAAGGCACATAGATAATCATTTACCCGTAGCTCATTATGATGGACTTGTTGTTTATTCATATCACCAAGGCGATAAGAGCCTAAGAGGCTTGGGTATTTAAGAGAGTTCGCTCCACCCTCCCTCTGGGGAATCTATGATGGGAAATCCATTTGATAGTCAGTCACACATCGTAACTCATTCACACGTACCTTAAGGTATAAAAAAGGCGCGCTCACTTGGTCAATCAAACCCTTGAGTGTAGAGTCCTAGTTATGGGCAATCCTTCACCAACGAGAGCCTTTGTCTACACTCCCATAAACTCGCATGAGAACCATAGATGTATATCTTATAGAAGTTGCCCCTTTATGCTTTTGATAACCACATGCATATTAGATCTCATACATCGCATGCATCTCATGCATACATGCATCATGTTAACCCCATGTCCTAAAAGCCATCATAGATATCTGTTGTGTAAGAGAAGAAAAAAGGTTTGTCAATAGGAGTTTAGAAAACATGGATAGTGAGAAAAAGGAAATCGAGAAACAAAAAACCTTACTGCAATGATAGAAAGACCATTTGGGGGGCCTTCAAAAAAAAGAAAGAAAAAAAAATAGAGAAAAAAGAGAAAAAAAATAGAGAGAAAAAAGAATAGGAAAAAAAAGAGAAAAAAATTGTTTGTTTTTAGTCCTTGATAGTTAGACATAAGTCCGATGATGAAATTGATTGCTTTAGGGTGAAACCTTAGAAACGATAAACTCTTGATATGATTTATCTGATACTTTGAGTAATTGATCTATGTTAGACTCGTAAGCACTTGTTTATGGTTCTTAGTAGTGAAAAACTGAGTAGTTAGCAAAGTGACTAGTTGAAGAAATTGTAGGTCGGTGAATGACCGTTAGCCTAAATGTCTATCCTGATTTGCTTGTGCTAAGATGTGTGGTATGGTTGAAGATAAAAGAAAAGTCTCTAAAGAAAAGAATTAAACCGCCTATAATCGATAAGCGTGAAGCTACCCATGGGCGAGTATTAGAACCACCATGAGGAGAAATGCTACTTAAAGAGTAGGTGTGTTGAAAAAAAGAAAAAGAAAAGAAAAGAAAAAAAAAAGAAGTTCAAAATGAAAAGAAAAAAGAGACAAAAGACAAAGAAGACCATACCACATTGAGCACGGGAAAGCAATACCAGAGCGTAACTGAGACATCTAGGTTGGTTTGACCCATTGATCATAATTTTTGAAACGAAATCATTGAGTTGGCTTATCTAGGAATCGAGCTGCAAATGAACCTTTGCACACACACACACTTTGAGTTTGGCTTAGATAATTTATTCAAAGACTTGGATTTGAGTTGCATTGAGTGTTTTGAAGGTTCTCTGGTTTCATTACTGGGTATTCTTTAAGGACAATATGTATAACTATTGGGACTATTTCGTAGCATGTAATATAGTATGATGATATGGAAGGCCCCATCATATGGCTCACTTTGACCTAGCGTAAACAGCGGAAAGTATAAAGCTAAACCAAGACTGGGGGCGACCAGTCTACCATCTCATGAATCCGGGACATAATGAGATATTGAGTTATGGGACCAAAGGAAACTGAGCAATCACTAGAAAAGAACTGGCAGAACGAAATTATAAGCAGACCCAGGGGGCGACCAAAGAAAATTATAGACGAAGGACATCGGGGAGCACAAGGAAGACCTAACCCATCGGAATAGGAAATACATCCACGCATACATACATACACGTCACATGCAAGCAATTCTTGTCTTGTTTTTGTTTACAGGTTTTGAAGAAAATGAAAAAGCAGTAAAGACAAGCAGTTTTGGGAATGAATCCTAGGGTTGAGGCCCACACTATCGGTAGTTTCGGGAATGAATCCCAGGGTCGAGGCCCACATCATCAGAGTTTTGGAATGAATCCCAGGGTCGAGGCCCACATTGTTAGAGTTTTGGAATGAATCCGGGAATGAATCCCAGGGTCGAGGCCCACATCGTCAGAGTTTTCAAATGAATCCAGTAATGATTCCCATGGTCGAGGCCTACATCGTCATAGTTTTGGAATGAATCCCAGGGTCAAGGCCCATATATTCAGAGCTTTGGAATGAATCCGGGAATGAATCCCAAAGTCGAGGCCCACATCGTCAGAGTTTTGGAATGAATCTGGGAATGAATCCCAGGGTTGAGGCCCACATTGTTAGAGTTTTGGAATGAATCCGGAATGAATACCAGGGTTGAGGCCCATATTATCAATATCAGTTTGGGGTCGAGGCCCACATCAGTATCAATTAGGGGGCGAGGCCCACATCAGCATCAGTATCAGTTTTGAGGATGAGTCCCGATGGTGAGGCCCACATCAGCATCAATATCAGTCTTGGGGATGAGTCTCGGGGGCGAGGCCCATATCAACATCAGTATCAGTTTGGGGGCGAGGCCCACATCAACATCCGTTTTGGGGTGAGGCCCATATCAGTATCAGTCTAGGGTTGAGGCCCACACCATTAGCAGTTTCAGGTATGAGTCCAAGGGTCGAGACCCACATCATCAGCAGTTTTTGGGGATGAGCCCAGGGGGCGAGGCCCGCATCAGTATCAGTTTAGGGTAAAGCCCATATCAGTATCAGTTTGAGGCAAGGCCCACATCAGTATCAGCATGGGGACGAGGCCCATATCAATAACAGTTTGGGAGCGAGGCCTATATCAGTATCAGTTTGGGGTGAGGCCCACGTCAGTATCAGTATGGGGGCGAAGACTACATCAGTATTAGTCTAGAGACGATGCCCACATCAGTATCGATTTTGGGGATGAGTCTCAAGCTTGAAGCCCACATATTATCAGCACGCCGGGTATGGCACTCCGGGTATGGAGACAGACATCATCAGCTAGCCGAGTATAGTACTCCGGGTATGGAGACAGACATTATCAAAACGCCCAGTATGGCACTCCGAGTATAGAGGCAAACATCATCAGTATGCCGGGATGGCACTTCGGGTATGGAGACACACCAAAATTAATATCAGTTTTACCGGTATGGCACTCCGGGTATGGAGACACACCGACATCGGTATCAGTTTTGCCAGGTACGGCACTCCGAGTATAGAGACACTACTACGACACCTCAGGTATGAGGTTTAGTATGCCAGGTACGGCACTCCAAGTATGGAGACACTATTGCGACACTATGGGTATGGAGATGCAACCGCCACACCTCGGGTATGGGTTTAGCACGCCAGGTATGACACTCCGGGTATGGAGACACTTTTGCGACACTCTGGGTATGGAGATGCAACCGCGACACCTCGAGTATGGGGTATAGCATGCCAGATATGACACTTCGAGTATAGAGACACTACTGTGACACTCTAGGTATGGAGACGTAACCGCGACACCTCGAGTATGGGGTTTAGCATGCCATGTACGGCACTCCGAGTATGGTGACACTACTGCGACACTCTAGGTATGGAGACACAACCGCAACACCTCGGGTATGGCGTTTAGCATGCCAGATAAGACACTTCGGGTATGAAGACACTACTGCGACACTCTAGGTATGAAGACGCAACCGTGACAAATCAGGTATAGGGTTTACCATGCCAGGTACGACACTCCGGGTATGGAGACACTATTGCGACACTCTTGGTATGGAGACGCAATCATGACACCTCGAGAATAGGGTTTAGCATGCCAGGTACGCCACTCCGGGTATTGAGACACTACTGCGACACTCTGGGTATGGAGACGCAACCGTAATGCCTACGATATAGGGTTTATTATGCCAGGTACGACACTCCGAGTATGGAGACACTACTGCGACACTCTAGGTATGAAGACGCAACTGCAACGCCTCAGGTATGGGGTTTAGCACGCCGGGTATGGCACAAAAAGATCAACTCAATTCACAACAACCGTGCCACCTCGGGTATGGGGTTTAGTATGCTGGGTATGGCACCACCAAATCATTCAGTTCGAAGCAACAGCCAAGTCAGGTGGCAGCAGGTGAGCCATATAAGTAAAAATGCATTGCATAACTTTGATAGGATTATCATTGTCACACACTGCACAAGTCCCATCAAAGTGGGGGCGACTGTAGGCACTGTATTTTTACAAATAAGTCCTGATGATGAGTCTCGCATGGAGACACTACCTCTTTAAATTATGAAAGTCGCGGGAAACGAACGTCGGAAGGGAAGAGTCAGATATTGACATTTTTATTGGATTTAGTTCGCTTGTTTAGCATCGGGTTCGCTTGTTGGACCTCTGTTTTGAAACACATCCTTAGCCCAAAACCCCCGCAAGTCACACACTATGCCCATACATCACCAAACCACACACCAAGCCCACCAAACTAAACCAAACCCACGCCCAAATCACCTAAATCACGCCCAAACACGTCCAAATTAAAAAAATCACACATTAAACACATGCCAAAATCAGGACAAATCACATTCCCTAATTAAAAGATACAAATCAAACCTCATCAAACACATTCCTAATTCGATTAAATTACATTCCCTAATTAAAAAAGATCAAATCAAATAAAATCAAACCATATCCCAATCAAAAGAGAAGAAATAAAATTAAAAGACATTTCTAATTGAAAGATATCCCCATAAATACAAAAATCCTTTCCTTATTCGCATAAGGACAAGCCCCATCAATTTGCCTATAAAAAGAAGCCTTCACCACACTTTTCAAACCCTAGCTCATTATCACAAAAAACATAAAGAACATAAGCCAAGCTCTATTCACGCAACCGTCACAGAAACCCTAACTCTCTTCTTCTTCCACTTGTTCGCCCTCTCTCTCGAACTCATCAACCTTTCTCTCTTCCACCTTCATGGTACTATACCATACACTTCACTCTCTCCATGGAAGCCCTCTCTCACCAAACTACACATTGAACGTGCATGAAGCCCTCACGTTCACAAGCCAATAAACAAATTAAAAACTCACACACCTGGCAACCGACTCACTAGCAAACAGCCACACATCCCTCAACTAAACCCTCATGCAGCCAACACGTCCATAACCTTAACATTTAACACACGTAAAAGACCCCACTCGGTAGCCTCCATTCAACCCAACACAGTAGCCACACCTCAGCATACCTCACACACCCACCATCAGACCAATAAAATCCCCAATAACCGGCTAAATAGTGAATGCACAGATCAACTAACAAAATCCCACATCGACCATGAACCACCCCCTCTTCTCACCTAACCGAAACAGCCAGAAACCATAGACACATGCATGCCACTCATGCACATAACTCACAGTGACGCACATAAACAAATCCTCTTAGCCGACTAAATTACCTTCAACCTCACGCCACTTAACATACCTCTCCCCACATAAAACACATGCATGCAGACCTCATAACCAACGCATCCAATAAAACACATTCATCACCCCTCACAGCCACTTGAGACACGTCCTCGTAAGAAGTCCCCCTGACTGAACAATAAACCACCAGACCAAAGTAAAACAGCCCCCAAAAATACCCTTAAATAACCGCAAACTACACCCAAAAAAACTGACCTCAAAGCACGTCCAAAAGATTTTCAATTCAAAGAAGCAGGTCTTATCGCTAGGGATGCTTAACGCCACTTCGCCAACTGGCGTTACCTGCACTTTCGTGTGACTAGAAAATAACCTTAAAAAGTAGCAAAACGAAGTGAAAACAGCAGCCCGAACAGCGAAACAGCGAAGGAAAACGTTGAACTAGTGAATCAGAGAAGTTACAGAGCATCAACCCTTTCGACAACCAAGTACCGCACTTTCGATAGACGACTAAAGAGGTTTGACCTAAGGGCACCTTTTTAGTTTTTCCCTCTTATTTTCTTTTATTTTATTGCTTATTTCGCATGAGTATTGTGGATTAGTTCATCATGTGATTTCCGGATGAACGGAATATGTGTTACTCTCGTGGTATATCGAATGAAATCCCAGACGTAAATTTCGTAGCCGAATCCAAATGGACGATATTGTGATTTGCACTCGGGATACAATGCCACGTACCACTTGAGGGACACACATATTCATTTCATCCAACCTTGTATTCGAGCATGATTAGGTCTCTAGTATGTTATTTATTATTTAAGCATGTTTTAGTCGAGTACGTTATTTATTTTTCAGTACGATTATGTTATTTCTTTATAAATGATTTAATTATTTGCTTTTGCATTAGGAATTTAATTTGCTTTTATGTTTAAGTGATTATTTATTTATTCTTGGTATTTGATAATTCAACATGCCCATTGTGTGATAACGTATGTTTGCCGTTATGATAACTTACTTTCAAAGCATGCAAACTTAGACGTAGGGTTTACTTTCATGAATACGAACTAGATCTAGGTTATTATTGGATATATATGTTCCATAGATTCGGTTAAGGTATTGCACAAATCATTTCATTACAAGTGGCATAAGTAAGGGACCATTCCGAACCCAACGGTTTAAGGTCTTCCCTTGCGAGGGGTGAGTGCGTCCTTAAATTATTTTCCCGGTTCACACCGGGTGGAGACTCCATTATTCTCCGATTTAGTCCCCTGCGGGCTACTCCGTACTCCTAACTAGGCCGCGAGCCTAGAACATCATGCGTCGTCAAGTTCTGTGTCCTACAGTCCTATTACACTTGTATGAGTATCCAATACCCAAATATATGAGAACTATGTCGTTAACCTCCCATAACGTGTACAAGTGTAATGCTAGTCTATTCCGCATTAACGATGTCCAGTATCGATAATACTACGACTAGGGATATTTAATGATTAAACCGTTTGTGGACTAGTACTGTCTCAAATCTTATTAATCCGGTATTAATCATATGGACTTTTATCATTTATATATCCCGGTAATCCAATTACAAATGATAAAAGAGCAATTTCTTTTATCATATAGTTAGTTTGTACAACAACACCATGTTCTGTACAAATAGTGATGCTATGGATCATAATTATCCAACATTGTGGGCGTGTGGGATGGCTCTTTGGCGGGCTTGGGCGTGTGGCTTGGTGGTGTGTGGCTTGCTATGGGATGCATGGATTTTTGTGCCGAGTCTAATAGTTAAAACAGAGATTAATCGAACGAACCGAGGCTAAGAAAATGAATGAAATCTACCAAGGTATTGAGTTTTCCCTTCCGACGTCTGTTTCCCGTGACTTCCACAACTTAAAGGGTAGTGCCTCCATACGAGGCTCATCATCAGGTCTTATGCAAAAATGCAGTGCCTACAATATGCTACTCAACTTTAGGAGATTTCTATTGACAGTGGTGTGTACTTCCAACTATAAGGAATCACATGCAAGTCATTCAGTATTCAGTCTAACCAATATCCATACGTTTGTATGAGTTTCAAAAACTCATGGTACATCGAGTTAATGTTGGAAATCTAGCATATCATATGCGGTGGGAAATTAAAATTTTTCAATTTTAAATATAAATTTCCAATCAAAGATCATAATTGATTTCCATACTTCATGACAATATTTATTTATAAAACATAAATAAAAACATACCTTAAACTTTTAAGTAATCCTCATACCGTTCTTCATAAATTCTTTATAGCCACCTACACGTTTGGCCTCCAACGGTATCCACACAAAGTAGAGAGTTAAAGATTTTGGATTTCTTAAATCCAAGATTATGTAAGTGTCTTTCCTTTTCTGCTAGCTTAAGAAAAGAGACTTGTTATAGGGTTTATGGAATTTTGGGAGTAAGAAGAATTAAAAGAAAATTCTTTCGAAATAAATTAAATTTATTTCTCTCTCTTTCTCAAATCTCACATTTTTTGCCTTTCAAATTTTTCTCAATTTTTGTTGTTTACAAAGTTAATGGCAAAATGGTTAATTTATAGGCTTTTGATTTGAGTTGTTTTAATTCCGATCAAATTAAAATTAATATGATAAGATTTAATCCTATTAAAACAAGAATTTTAATACGTCTTAAATAAACAACCGTTATCATTATTTTATATAATTAAATTAATTAAATAAAATTTATCAATCCTAATCAAATTAGAATAATATAAATCTGAAATGATAATTTAATATAATACTTTGCTAAATTATTTTTCAACCTATATACCTTTGGAAATTACAAAATGATCCCTGTATTTTTAGAAATTACAAAGTAGCCCATAATTTCCAGATTGGCACTTTGGTCTTAAAATTTCTAAAATTTCATTTTTATCCATAATTTCTAAAATTACGAATTTACCCCAAAATTTAAGAACTTAACATTTAAGTCTTAAAACATAAATCTACATAACTTATCATTAACTCCTTAATACTTTAAAGTGTGTGACCCATTAGGTCATTTCTTTTGCTGGTAATGGAGATATTATAGACTTCATAAGTCTCGATAAAATAATCTAATTAATTTATCCTCAATTAACTCCTTAATTAAGAAATAAATTTCCAAAAATCAAGAGCGGCATCTAGCAATGCATCATGACCTCCAATTAAGAATGAATACTAACTTTAGTGAAACTTATTCCTTATACGATTATCGTATGATTCAATCCTTTAGCCTCATTAATATCCCGCTAACGATTCTAAAATATGGAAAATGTATACTCTATTAAATCATGGCTATTAGAATATTGACTTAAACTGAAAATATATATATATAGTTTCTGAAACTCCTTTCAGAACTCGCTATGGCCATGGACTTATATTATCACTTATGTCAAATCGCGCCTCTTGGGATATCGACTCTTTGTTATCCAGAGCGGCGAATCCTTTATTGATAACTCACTATCTTCGTACTCTTTTCATATTGCCCAATTATTACCCTAAATGCAATTTCACTATGGACTACGGAGGTGTAATGTCAACGGATATATGATCCACATACAAGTACTATGGAGACCTCAAGTCTAAGGATCATTCATAGTATTGTTACAAAGAGAAATCTCATGACATGTGGATAACACTCCATATGGGTTCCAAGCGGGTCAGTTCGATGTACTTGTTCTCCAACAAGCATCAATATGTTAGACTAAGTGAATACCTTCACTAGTAGCTTATGTGATCTACTACCTTCCTCCGATAAGGAAGAAGACATAACATATGTTAATCTAAACTGGATCTATCAATGTCCTGCGTTGATAATCCTATGATCGAGAACATTAAAAATAACTGGTGTGGGTGTTTGGTAAGGTCCCAAGATCATTAAACAAGCATGAAATATGTTTGAATACAAATCAACTAAGTTACGGAATACTCACATCGATCGATTGAGCTCTGCATTGACGAACAAAATCAACTTTTGCCCTCTATGAAGCTCATGGCAGTGCAGTCCACTGTCCTCCATGATTTCAGTTTTTGACTCCAAGGTTTGAGCTCCAAGCTTCGTCAAATGATTCCCGGCACATGGGTAAACTTCCCTATCACATTCGCATGACTTCGTAGTGTGCTAGCACCTTGATTTTGCAACAAAATCATCCCAACACCGTCTACTGCTCACGATTTCTGGGCAGAAAACCAGTGAAGAACAGCCCATTGGGCGCGTAAAATGAGAGAAGGAAGAGAAGAGAGATTGAAGGAGAGAGAGAGAGATAAATGTGTTAAGTGTTTTGGCAATTGTTTTCTAAAAACATATACCAAATTTTTTGGCTTTACAAAAGTCAAACCAATTAAAGCTTTCAATCACCTCCATCATCTCTCATCAAGTCACATCCATCCATCAATCTATCAAATCAAGTGACATGTTGTCACATCACTCAATCAATCAAGTTGTCAAGTCACATCACTTAAAGTGACAAGTGATTTGACGCTTGAAACAACTAGCGATTTGACGCTTGATGCGACTAATGATTTGACGCTTGATTTGACTTGTGTGCCGCACTCGAATTTGAAATGCGAATGTGCCCGCAAATAATCTCGGGCTCGGGTTCGCTAATCCCAAATTAACGAATTTTTCATTGCGACGTAATTAAATCTAATTTAATTAAATAATCATGCCTAGCATAATTACTATTCACGTCGCTAACGAATTAATTCTAAATTAACTCATTCGCCCGAATTAAAATCTAATTTTAATTCCGCGTCGAAATCCAATTTCGTTCAATATATCGAATATATTAATTTATCGATTAATTCCAAATTAATCGTTATCTCTCTTTAATTGATATTTTATCCTAGATAAAATATCTCCTTAATTAATCCCAAATTAATTTTCTATCTCTTCTAATTAATCCCAGATTAATTAAAGTGTGAGTCATACGTCATCGATGAATCTTCGGGAAGCGACCTATGAGATCCCCGGATATGTTGGTAGTAAATTCGGTCGTCGGACTATCCGAACACGTAAGTACCTCGTACTACGTTTTACTGATTTACAAGACAAGGTTGGCTTCTAGCAAAGCGCCATGCCTACCCAATACTCCAGAAATATCCTTACAGGAATATAGGATCTGTATCAGGCGTAGTATATGTAGTATTGCGTATTTTGATCCAGTATCGGACTATCACGTGCTAGGCCTGGGGCTGGAGCTGTGTCTGCCCCGTATGAAGCCCATGTCGGATGTCTGGTAACTAGTCTCTATATCGGATATACATGACCTAGTCATAATATCCCGATGACTGCAGTACTTAAAATCACCAGTACCGTATCCTACGTGACATCATCTCCACTATGACTGGAGTGATACTTCCGTCTTGACATCACACCCAACACACTACGATTCTCAATATACCCAGCATAGGCGTAGACAGAACCTGTTAAAGCCCTGGATGACCGCAACCAAAGTATATTGATTGTCGCAAGTATTAGAGGTGCAAGTCTCAGGTTAAGACCAAATACACCTACCCTGATTTCGGACTTCCATAGACAAAAGCGAAGCTGTTTCCCGTACCATCGGTGAAACACAACCTCCTATTACACTCGCATGAGTATCCTATACCCAAATATATGAGAACTATGCCATCGTGCCCTCACAACGCGCACAAGTGTAATACTAGTCTTTTACGTATTCATCGATGTACAATCTCCATAATACTCTTGTTGGTTTTATTCTAGGTCCCAAGATCATCAAACAAGCATGAATAATAAGTGTGAATACATCAAATGATATAGCGGAATACTCACATCGATCGGTTGGGACGATTTGAAGAAGAACAAAATGATTTTTCCCTTCAAAGTGGCGCCAATAGCAGTGCAGATTTTTCTGTCCAAAAAAATCAGATTTGCTTCATGAATTTGAGCCTCGAACTTGCGTTAAATGATTCCCGACTTTTGGGTGAGTTTCCCTAACACCTTCGTATGCCTCTTAGGAGTGTGCTAGCACTTGGATTTTGCCACAAAACCCTAAAAAATGGATCATCATTTTCGGCCAACCTAGGGCAGTTTACTGCCTTGGGCGTGAACTTGAGAGTGGTGGAGAGAGATGAAGAATGGATTAGGTTAAGGGAAAAAGGTGTTAAACATTTCACTTATATATTTTCCAAAATTAATGAAATGTTTTACCATTTATTTTCTTTTCCAAAAGAAATAAAACAAATGTAATAACCTTTATTAATCCTTTTACCCTTGGTAAAAAGTGAAAAGGAAAAGCCTTTTACTTTTCCAAAAAGTTAAAGTCTTTTCCCCCCAAAATTTCCCTACAAATCTTAAAGGTCAAAGTCAAAGAGTCAAAGTTACTTTTCAAAAAGTGATTTGACTTTTATGACTTGCGATGTGATTTACGATGCGACTTGCGGCACATGATTCAAAATCGACATAACTTCGCAAACATATTCCGAGCTCGGTTTCGATAATTCTAAATTAACGATTTTTCCGATGCCTCATTAATAAATCCAATTTACTAATCACGTCGCTCGAGAATTAATTCTAAATTAATTCAAGTGCCCGAATTAAAATCTAATTTTAATTCCTAATCGAAATCCAATTTCGTTTAATATATCGAATATATTATTTATCGATTAATTCCAAATTAATCGTTCTCTCTCTTTAAATTGATATTTTATCCTAGATAAAATATCTCCGTAATTAATCCCAGATTAATTCTCTCTCTCTTCTAATTAATCCCAAATTAATCTATAATGCGAGTCATACGTCATCGGTGTATCATTGGGAAGCAACCCATGAGATCTCATATATTGGCAGTAAATTCGGTCGTCGGACTATCCGAACACGTAAGTACCAAGTATTACATTTTACCGATTTACAAGACAAGGTTGGCCTCTAGCAAAGCGCCATGCCTACCCAATTCTCCAGAAATATCCTTACAGGAATATATGATCTATATCAGGTGTAGTATACGTAGTATTACGTATTTTGATCCAGTATCGGATGATCACGTGGATATGTGTCTGCCCCGTACGAAGCACATATCGGATGTCTGGCAACTAGTCTCTATAATCGGATATACATGACCGAGTCATAATATCCCGATAGCCGCGCAGCATATAAGAGCACTAATACCGTATCCTACGTGACCATCATCTCCATATGACTGGAGTGACACTTCCGTCTTGACATCATACCCAATACACTACGATTCTCAATATACCCAGCATTGGCGTACACAGAACCTATTAAAGCCCTGGACGACCTCAACTAAAGTATTTTGATTGTCGCAAGTATTAGCGGTGCAAGTCTCAGGTTAAGACCAAATACACCTACCCTGATTGCAGACTCCCACATACACAAAGTCATACTACCAATGGGATTCTGCGGTGGTCTAATCCAAAGCGAAGCTGTTTCCCGTACCATCGGTGAAACACAATCTCCTATTACACTTGCCTGAGTATCATATACCCAGATATACGAGAACTATGTCGTTATGTCTCACATAACACGCACAAGTGTAATACTAGTCTTTTATGCATCTATCGATGTCCAATCTCGACAATGCTCTGACTAGGGATGTTTAATGATTTATCCTTCATTGATTGATATTGTCTCATATCATTATCAATCTAGGAAAAAATCATAAGGACCTCCTATCATTTATATATCTAAGTTGATCTAATCACAAATGATAAGAGTGCAATCTCCTTTGTCATATAGTTAATTTGTACAACAATACTATGATCTGTACAAATAGTGACGCTATGGGTCATAACTGTCCAACAATCTCCCACATGGCCTTTAGCCAGTCACTCGAGTGTCTAACACCCGAACTATGTACGGTTGGCTCAAACTGCTGAGAAACTACTTTCGTCAGCGGATTTATATGATTATCGTCTGATGCGATTTATTCGATCATCGCATCACCATGATGTATGATCCGAACGAATCAGATGAATAGTTGAAGTATGTATCTGGATCGTTGATTAGACCATTAATTCTTTAGCCTGTACTGATACCCAGCTCAGCCGTTAACAGAACTATATCTAATCCAATTAGATTTATTTTTTGACCCAGATGGCTTCTATTGCTGCCTCAACTGCAGCAATAATCCGCATTTTTTATTTATTCGGTAACAGTATCTTGCTTGGAAGATTTCCAGCTCATTGTACTGTTATTCAAACTGTACAGTACCGTTTGCGACTTTTAGTCGTCTTTATCGGTTCAGGAAACTTGCTACAGTGATCTCAGTCACTTCAAGTTCTCCTTCTCCATAGTTTAAGACATCATCCTTAGTTCTCTAAGATACTAACGGATGTTCTTAACATCAATCCAGTGACTATCACTTGGATTGACCTGATTGTGACTCCATATACTCAAAGCATATGAGACACCAGATCGCGTACATTTTAATTCACAATTTCCAGAGAGTGTTAACAACTTAAATCTATCCTAGTAGATCTTTATTCCCAGAATAAAGGTTGTTTCTCCCGAGAATTCTACGGAGAATTTTCTCTTGAAAGCCAAGCTTTCACCGATTATTTTATGGGAATATCATTTCCAAGAAATGAATATATTATATTATCATTATTTTAAGGACAGCCACTGTCTGTGCGCTCCCACTAACCCTCTCATATACACAAGAATCATTCTGTTTTAAATCAAATCATTGACTATCATGATTACATCAAAATGATAGTTCCAAGAACTTTATGTTGCTTCAACCCTAAACATGGATCGAATAACCTGCAAACCTTGTTTTCTGATTTTAGTACGACAAAATCGTCAGGATGTTATAAACATCCTCCAAAAGGTTTCCTTTTAAGAAAAGCGATTTTGTTCTTTAACTGACACATTATTAATGGAATATGCAGTTACAGCAAGCATTATCCAAATGGATTTACCGTGGCAACAGTTAAAAGGTTGAACCGTAGTCAACACAATGTTGATAACGATACCTTTTCGTCAATAAGCCTAGCTTAGTACGTTGGTATGTTGCCATCCATGTATGTCTTCCTTGAAGACTTTTACAGTACCAACAGGCACAATGCCTTACGGTACATCAATTAGTGTCCAAACATAGTTGTTATACATGGAATCCATCTTGGACTCATGGCAATTTGCCACAATAGGAGTCGATACCTTGTATCACTTCCTCATACGTAGTTGGGTCTTCCTCAATAAGATTGACATCTTTATGAGGTGAGATCAGAAACCCATACCCAGGTTGTTTTCTGACTCTCTCCGATCTACGCGGTTCTTGTGTATACGAAGATTAATGGTCTATGTTCATCCTTGATGAACAGTTTGTGTTCCATTAAGGACTTCATGCCTTGAACAGTATTACTCCGATTTTCATCGAGTTATACCATTCTCCCACTTACCACTGCATATCAGTATTCCTCTAAGGAAAACCGCATGTTGAGCAACAATCTAATTGTTCTCTGGTGAGAAGTATAAGTACAATACATATGGTATCCCAAGGATAACCTTAATTTGGCACTTATCTTATTTGGGTTTCCGTTTGGTATCATCCAAACATATGCCGGCATTCCCAAATCGTTAGGAGTGAGAAACCCTGTTTCTATCCCTGATCATATCTAATATGAATTCTGTCTAACAGATTAATATGGAACCTTATTCCAAATAAGTTTTGCACTGTTAATGCATATCCGTTGAAGGAAATGGTAGCTCAGAGCGACTTATGGTTAACCTTATCATGTCCAACAAAATTCAGTTTGTCCATTCGGACACACCGTCAAACTGACGTGTCGCGGGTGGAGTCCTCATTTGAAAGAATACTTTATTCCCTCAAGTTTTTATGAAACTCATTGCTTAAGTATTTTCATCATGGTCAACACGTGATGTTTTAATACTTTAGCCGATCTGTTTGTCTACTTCGTGTCGAAACTTTAAAAGTTTCTGATTTGTGTTCTTCAAAAGTAACACATAACCATAACGTGATGCCACACCCGTTAAGGTCACGAAATATTCATATCCACATCTAGCCTAGCTAGATATGGGCCCACTTACTTCACTATGAATATGGCTTACAGATCGAAGGCATTTTTCACTATTACCAAGTAAATAGTATTTTAGGTACTTTACCTAAAGAACTAGATTCGTAGACTTTATTTTAATAATCAAATCAGTCCTAGTACCCACTTTTCAAAAGTGTAGATATACGAGTCTTGTTTATTGTGTCCTAGACAACAATGCCACATTTAAGTCTCTTCTGATCAAATCAGTTATAGCTATTTATTCGTCATATAATATGTTTGAGATTTATTTATATTCAAAATATAAATACTGAAATTCACATCTAATGTGTTTTTCTCAATATCATCTTTATATAATGAAACACTTTAGTGTCTAGAATATAAAGGTTTATCCGTAACAGATTAAACACTGATATAGAGATAATGTTCCTAGTCTAGCTAGTTACATTATAATAGTTTCCTAATTTAAGTACATACCCCAATGGTAGTTCCTAAACATAGGTATCTACGGTCGAAACAGCGACTTTCGTCCCGATTTTGATTCGCAGATTAATCTCAGCTTGAAGTCAGTATCCTGCTCACAGCAGATTCTGAGCATCAATACATATATTTTATGTACCACACTAAGTATTTAAAATCCAATTTCAATACTAGTAGTGAATATAATAATGACGAATATATTTAAAGTCAGAGCCTTGCTCTTTCTTTAATTCCTTCATGTCTGCCATATCCAAACGGCAGTCATTTTGGGATATGTTCTTTATCTTCCTAGAAGATCTTAATGATTTTACCTTTACCCTTTTCAATATTTCAGAAGCCTTCGCCCAAGCCTTAGGTTTCTAGAATATTGAAGTAAGGTGCGCCTTGCGCTATTAGCCTAATTGTAAAGTTTGACTTTATCTCCTTGAGAATAGTCATTAACTCTCCAAGAGTTATTAATTGCAATTTTAATACTTCTTAAATATAAACATAGATTTATGACAAGTATGTTGGATTAAGTACTAAAGTTATCATTGCATAAACCTTCCAAAGATTATGCTTTACTTATTTGCTTAATTCTGTGCTTAGGCTTAACAAGTTATTTTATAAAATAAAGTAACTTATTATTTATTTCCAGGACTATCCTGAAATTATTCCCAATTTGAAAATTAAACCATTTAAACATTTTAATCCAAGATTATGTTTTAAATGTCCAATCTTTCAATATATATTGATTTTAATAGTCCAACTATTTAATCAATAATTAAGGTACTAATAATTATAATGATTAAAATCAATTATATTGATTACTAGAATCCAATTATAAAATCAACTATAATTGAATAGTTTTAATATAAAGTCCAACTATTTAATAAAACAACGATTTAAATATTAGTCTAACTGACATTTAAATCATAACGACGAATGATATTTGATTGAGCGCGTATGGCAAGTAATTGAACGAGTATTGCAAATTCAATTCTTGCCGCCCACTAATTTTCGGCGAGCCTCTAACCCTCTGTCGAGTACTCGGGAAACCGTGTTTCCTAGTGGGCTAGGATCCCGTTAAATAACACACAATCTTGACTTTGGCCAGCAAATTGTATGTTATTTAACTAGGTAGATCTCTAAGATCAATTGGATCCAATCCAATTCCTAGATCCAGTAGGCGGATATCCAAATCCTTAACATAGATCTTATATATGCCAATACATTCATTGTATTGCCTAACCTTTTTTCCTCTGAATCAACTAAGCCTTGGCTTTGGCACAACAAGCTTAATGATCCCAGTCAAGCGCGACCCATTGACCATGGAAAGCTTCGTAATCAATGTCGATGGACAAGAAGTGGTCTTGACTTTGGCCAACAAACCACAACTTGGACAAGACACCAATATAGAACAAAAATTTCGTGATTCAAACACATCTTAGACGGACAAAGAGCTTGACTTTGGCCAACAACCCAATGCCAATCTCGGATCTTGAGTAAGAATCACTCAATGGAAGGAAAAACACATGATATTTGATGAGGGTTTTTCGAGTGCAAATTGGCTACCAATGTATTATCTTTGTTAAGGTCTCATCATCATAAACCCTTAAACATGCATTCTAAATACATAATAAAGTGCATATGAAAATAAACAATAATGATATGCGGATGGATACTTAACACATTGATCCTAGATCAAATCTCTCTTTAACTCTCATGCTAGCACTTGTATCACTTCTCCCGTTACACTACACTTCTAAAGAAACCTCATATACATTGAGGGGGATAGGTGAGAAGAGACTACAAATAGAATAGAAGTGATAAGGCTGGACACGCAGGTCCAATTTAATAAATCAAATTTATTACAACAATTTCCAAAATTGCCCCCACCCGACTAATATCCATCTGATATACACTATTCATTCATCACAACCAAGTATTCACACAAGCATGTTATCAATCAATCTAATCAAATTAATTAATCTGATAATTAGTGATCATCCAATGTTCAAACAACGATTTGACTTTGATCGAGTCAAACTCGTTTTGTGAATAAGTACTCAAAGTATGAATTCTCGAATTAAATTAAACTACGTCATTAAATCCAATTTAATATGCATTCAATTCTAATTCGTTATTTAATTCCAAATTAAATATTACACTTTATTAATAAACCTTTTACGACTTAAATTCCAAATTTAATCGCAACGCGTCTCAACGACCGATTAACGTCCAACGTCAATTCAATTAAAGTCCAATGGGCTTTTAATTGATTTCTTAAGGCGTGGACTTTTGGTCAACTCGGGTCAAACCGAATAACCAAAATCCAATCCGGGATTTACCCCATAAGCCCATAAATGAATCTTGGCCCATTAGGCCCAATTAAACTTTAAAGGTTCATTAAATCGCATTTGGGCTTTATGGAAGCGGTTTTGGGCCCAATTGGATCCAATCCAATTTGCCTAAACCCAACTTTGTACAACAAAGCCCAACAAGTCCAATGACAACTTTAAAAGCTCAAATCCAATTTTAAGGCCCAATTAATTAAATACAAAAATCCAATTTCACATTCAATTAACCTAAAGTGTATTACATGATTAATTACCCAAATTAACATTTCTAAAACATTAATTTATACAATTAATCATGCACAATTTCATTATCACATGTCCAACACATTTAATGAAAAATCAAACCCATTTTCATGCTTCAAAGTGTTGGCAATTTGGGGATTTTATGTCCGATTCAAATTCAATCCAATCAATTACACAATCGACATTAAATCATATACCCAAATGATTTCCAATTCATCTAATGAACAAAAAATCAAAATTCCAAGACAATAAGGGCTTATTCCATTCGGCCACCATAAGCAAATTGGGGAAAATTGTTCCAAACTAATTTTCAACAAATTGATCCAATCAATCCTCAATTAAACATACTTTAAGCATTCTAAATCATCCAATTTCATCAAACATGCTCAAAATCAAGTTTACCCAATTTATCATTTTAGGCCAACATTAAAATTTGGGGAAAAATGTTTCAAACATTAATTCATGAAATTGATCCAATCAATATTCAATTAAACATGTATTAAGCACACTTAAACATCCAATTTATTCAAATCATGCTCAAAGACAAAATACCCAAATTTTAAGCCCTAAACTTTCATGCTTGAACCTAGGCTCTTGATGCCATTGTTGGTTTTATTCTAGGTCCCAAGATCATCAAACAAGCATGAATAATAAGTGTGAATACATCAAAAGAGATAGTGGAATACTCACATCGATCGGTTGTGACGATTTGAAGAAGAACAAAATGATTTTCCCCTTCAAAGTGGCGCCAATAGCAGTGCAGATTTTTCTATCAAAAAAAATCAGATTTGCTTCATGAATTTGAGCCTCGAAATTGCGTCAAACGATTCCCGACTCTTGGGTGAGTTTCCCTAACACCTTCGTATGCGTCTTAGGAGTGTTCTAGCACCTGGATTTTGCCACAAAATCCTCAAAAATGGATCATCATTTTTGGCCAACCTAGGGCAGTTTACCTCCTTGGGCGTGAACTTGAGAGTAGTGGAGAGAGATGAAGGATGGATTAGGTTAAGGAAAAAGGTGTCAAACATTTCACTTATATATTTTCCAAAATTAATGAAATGTTTTACCATTTATTTTCTTTTCCAAAAGAAATAAAACAAATGTAATAACCTTTATTAATCCTTTTACCCTTGGTAAAAGGTGAAAAGGAAAAGCCTTTTACTTTTCCAAAAAATTAAAAGTCTTTCCCCCCCAAAATTTCCCTCCAAATCTTAAAGGTCAAAGTCAAAGAGTCAAAGTTACTTTTCCAAAAAGTGATTTGACTTTTATGACTTGCGATGTGATTTGCGATGCGACTTACGGCACGTGATTCAAAATCGACGTAACTTCGCAAACACATTCCGAGCTCGGTTTCGATAATTCTAAATAAATGATTTTTCCGATGCCTCGTTAATAAACCAAATTTACTAATCACGTCACTCGAGAATTAATTCTAAATTAATTCAAGTGCCCGAAATAAAATCTAATTTTAATTCCTAATCGAAATCCAATTTCGTTTAATATATCGAATATATTATTTATCGATTAATTCCAAATTAATCGTTCTCTCTCTCTTTAAATTGATATTTTATCTAGGATAAAATATCTCTGCAATTAATCCCAGATTAATTCTCTCTCTTCTAATTAATCCCATATTAATATATAATGCGAGTCATACGTCATCGGTGTATCATTGGGAAGCGACCCATAAGATCTCCGGATATGTTGGTAGTAAATTCGGTCGTCGAACTATCCGAACACGTAAGTACCAAGTATTACGTTTTACCAATTTACAAGACAAGGTTGGCCTCTAGCAAAGCGTCATGCCTACCCAATTCTCCGGAAATATCCTTACAGGAATATGTGATCTATATCAGGCGTAGTATACGTAGTATTGCGTATTTCGATCCAGTATCAGATGATCACGTGATAGGCCTGGGCTGGATATGTGTCTGCCCCGTACGAAGCACATGTCGGATGTCTGCTAACTAGTCTCTATAATCGGATATACATGACCGAGTTATAATATCCCGATAGCCGCATAGCATATAAGAGCACTAATACCGTATTCTACGTGACCATCATCTCCATATGACTGGAGTGACACTTCCGTCTTGACATCACACCCAATACACTACGATTCTCAATATACCCAGCACTAGCGTACACAGAACCTGTTAAAGCCCTGGACGACCTCAACTAAAGTATGTTGATTGTCGCAAGTATTAGCGGTGCAAGTCTTAGGTTAAGACCAAATACATCTACCCTAATTACAGACTCCCACAGCACAAAGTCATACAACCAATGGGATTCTGCGGTGGTCTAATCCAGAGCGAAGCTGTTTCCCGTACCATCGGTGAAACACAACCTCCTATTACACTTGCCTGAGTATTATATACCCAGATATACGAGAACTATGCCGTTATGTCTCACATAACACGCACAAGTGTAATACTAGTCTTTACGCATCTATCGATGTCCAATCTCGACAATGCTCTGACTAGGGATGTTTAATGATTTATCCTTCGTTGATTGATACTGTCTCATATCATTTTCAATCTAGGAACAAATCATAAGGACCTCCTATCATTTATATATCTAAGGTGATCTAATCACAAATGATAAGAGTGCAATCTCCTTTGTCACATAGTTAATTTGTACAACAACACTATGATCTGTACAAATAGTGACGCTCTGGGTCATAACTGTCCAACAACTCTGACTATGGATATTTAATGATTTATCCTTTGTAGACTGATACTGTCTCATATCATTCTCAATCCAGGAACAAATCATAAGGACCTCTCATCATTTATACATCTAGGTGATCTAATCACAAACGATAAGAGTGCAATCTCCTTTGTCACATAGTTAATTTGTACAACAACACCATGATCTGTATAAATAGTGACGCTATTGGTCATAATTGTCCAACAATCTCCCACTTGGCCTATAGCCAGTCACCCGAACTATGTATGGTTGGCTCAAACTGTTGAGGAAACACTTTCGTCAGCGGATTTACATGATTATCATCTGATGTGTTTTATTTGATCATTACATCGCCACGATGTATGATCCGAACGAATCAGATGAATATCGAAGTATGTATTTGGATCGTTGATGGGACCATTAATTCTTTAGCCTGTGCTGATGCCTAGCTCAGCTGCTAACAGAACTATATCTAATCTAATTAGATTTATTATCGATCCAAATGGCTTCTATTACTGCCTCGGATGCAACAATAACCCATATTTGTTGTTTATTCGGTAACAATATCTTGCTTGGAAGATTTCCAGCTCACTGTTTTGTTATTCAAACTGTATAGTACCGTTTGCGACTTATAGTCGTTTTATCGGTTTAGGAAACTTACAGTAGTGATCCCAGTCACTTCAAGTTCGCCTTCTCCATAGTTTAAGACATCATCATTAGTTCTCTAAGATACTAACGGATGTTCTTAACATCAATCCAATGACTATCACTAGGATTGGCCTGTTTGTGAATCCATATGCTCAAAGCGTATGAGACACCAGGTCATGTACATTTTTCAATATACGAGTTCTCGGAGAGTGCTAACAACTTTAAATCTATCCCAGTAGATCTTTATTCCTAGAATAAAGGTTGTTTCTCCCAAGAATTCTACGGAGAATTATTCTCGAAAGCCAAGCTTTCGCCTATTGTTTTATGGGAATATCATTTCCAAGAAATGACATATTATCATTATTTATATAACAGCCACTGTTAGTGCGCTCCCACTAACCTCTTATATACATAAGAATCATTTTCATTTTGAATTAAATCATAAGCCATTATGATCACATCAAAATGACAATTCCAAGAACCTAATGTTTGCTTTGATCCAAACATGGATCAAATAACCCACAAACCTTGTTTGCTAATTTTGGTACGACAAAACCGACAGGATGTTGTAAACATCCTCCAAATAGTTTCCTTTTAAGGAAAGCGGTTTTCCGTTAAGCTGTCATATTTCACAGATGAAACATGCAGCTTTAGCAAGCATTATCCAAATGGATTTACCATGGAAATAGTTAAAAGGTTGAATCGTAATCGACACAATGTTGATAACGATACCTTTCCGCCAAAAGCCTAGCTTTATACGTTGGTATGTTGCCATCCATGTATGACTTCCTTGAAGACTTATATAGTACCTATAGGCATAATACCTTGAGGTACAACAACTAGTGTCTAAACATAGTTGATATACATGGAATTAATTTCGGACATCATGGCACTTTGCCATAATTGGGAGTCGATACCTTGTATTACTTCCTCATACGTAGTCAGTTGGTGTACCTCAATAATATTGACATCTTTTTGAGGTGAGATCAGAAACCCATACCCTAGGTTGTTTTCTGACTCTCTCTGATCTACGCGGTTCTTGTGTATTCGAAGATTATCGGTAATAGTTTCATCCTTGATGAACTATTTCTGTTCCATTAAGATTCGGTGCCTTGGACAGTATTACTCCGATTTTCATCGAGTTTTACTATCCTCCCACTTACCACTGCATATCGGTATTCCTCTTAGGAAAACCACATGGCGAGCAACAATAACATTGTTCTTCTGTGAGATGTATAACTACTATACTTATTTATCCCTATGATAACCTACAATTGGCACTTATCCAATTGGGATTTAGTTTGGTATCATCCAAACATATGCCCAGCATACCCAAATTTTCAGGAATATGAAACCCGGTTTTTTCCTGTTCATATCTAATTAATATAATATGTCTAACATATTTTATGGAACCTTATTCAAAATAAGTTCTGCAATGTTTATGTATATCCGATTATAGAGACTAGTTACCAGACATCCCACATATGCTTCGTACGGGGCAGACACAATTCTAGCCCCAAGCCTAGCACGTGGCATCCGATACTGGATCGACATACACGATACTACGTATACTACGCCTGATATAGATCACATATTCCTGTATGGATATTTCGAGAATTGGGTAGGCATGACACTTTGTTAGAGGCCAACTTTGTCTTATAAATCGGTAAAAACGCAGTTCTAGGTACGTACGTATTCGGATAGTCTGATAACCATATTTACTGCCAACATATCCGGGGATCTCATGGGTCGCTTCCCAAAGATTCACCGATGACGTATGACTCGTACTTTAATTAATCTGGGATTAATTACATGAGAGAGAAAATTAATCTAGGATTAATTACGGAGATATTTTATCTGGGATAAAATATCATTTAAAGAGAGAGAACGATTAATTTGGAATTAATCGATAAAATAATATATTTGATATATTATACGAAATTGGATTTCGACGCGGAATTAAAATTAGATTTTAATTCGGGCGAACGAGTTAATTTAGAATTAATTCGTTAGCGACGTGAATAGTAATTATGCTAGGCATGATTATTTAATTAAATTAGATTTAATTACGACGTAACGAAAAATTTGTTCATTCAGAATTATCGAACCCGAGACCGGGAGTGTTTGCGAGCGCACTCGTATTTTGAATTCGAGTGCGTCACGTAAGTCACATCAAGCATCAAATCATTACTCACATCAACCGTCAGATCACTGGTCACTTCAAGCGTCAAATTACTTGTCACTTTGAGTGATGTGACTTGACAACTTGTCACTTTGAGTGATGTGACTTGACAACTTGATTGAATGATGTGAAAAGTGATGGTTGAGTGTTTGACACTCATGTGTGATGACATGATTGACATATACTATTATTTAATTATTTGGAATATGTTTTGATTTTTCGAAAAATCAAAAAGAGTATTAGATACACTTTTGAAACCAACCATCTCACAACTCTCACTTCTCTTTCTTCCTCTCTCTCATTCACGCCCAAGGGGCTGAATTTTCTTCTTCAAAAACTGCACTTTGCTGTAAGTTCAATGAGAGAAAAGAGTGATTTTTATGGCAAAAATCAAGAGTGCTAGCACACTATTTGAGTCCTACAAAGGTGATAGGGAAACCCACCCGTGTGCATGGAATCACAACACACAAAGCTTGGAGCTTTAAGGACATCAATGGCCGAGCTTGGAGGAGGGCAGCCCACTGCCGAGCTTGGAGGAGGGCAGAAAATAATTTTTGTTGTTCGTAGCATCGCTCAACCGATCGTTGTAAGTATTTTGCAACTTCCTCGATGTATTCGTACTTGTTTCTTGCTTGATAATCAATCCTCGGGACTTAGAGATTTCCCAACAGACACTATCAATTTCATACCTTTGACTACATTGGAAGACCCTTTCCTTACCCTAGGTCAAATGGTGGGGATACAGTGAGGTGAGGGACCGTATCATATGTAAATCATATACATAATGGGTATATATATCTTTCCTTCTCATTTGGGGGCCTTGGCATGTTGCTAGATGTCAACCTTGGTCATTGAAATTGAAAGACCATCTGATCGGAGGATAAATTATGTTCGATTAAATTATCATTATTCATTTCATGTCCAACTTGAGGGGAACCTAAAAGGTCACACAAAACAAAGTCGAAATCAATGGTTAACAGTGCACATTACATATTTAACAGCATATATGATTGTTGTAGGAATTGTTCATAAATTGTTCAATATGTTTAATTATTGAACAGATCATTTATGAGGTTCCATAGTGGCTTACTTAGGGATTGGTGAATGACGATAGGGGCACTTTGGGAATTGGAATAAATAGATTAAAAAAATACTATTCATGTGAATAGTACTATGTGAATAATAATTTTTTTTTAATTTTTGTTATTTGTTTTGAATTCCAATTTGGCCCAAACTCTTATTAGGGTTTTATAATCTCATTAAACCACTAAATTATGATCCAATGGCTAAGATTAAATTGGCTTTGGATTCTTAATTAATTTTCTTGTCTTTACAACACTATATAAACCTAAAGTGTACTTCAAAAAATTTTACACCAAAACCTTTCATATCTTGGGTTTATATAAGTGGGCGACTCTAAATTTTAAGAGTAAGCCAATGATTTTGAGGATCATTAAGTCTAATTGACTAGAGGAATCTCGAGTTAAAAGTTTTGAGGTATTTGCCTAAGCTAGAACCAAGGGCAAAATACCCGTGCACTCAAGGCGTAGTCTTGCCGTTGAGTTTGGTTTTGGTATGTGCATCTTTAGAGGCCACACACTTGGGTGACTCTTTGGAACGTGGAAGAGATTGCTGAGTTCGAGAAAAGCTTGTAGTTTGGAGGGAGGACTGAGGAGTCTACGGTTCAAGTAAGTCTTTTTCTTTCTTTATTTCAATTAGAGTTCTTAAGCATGTTTAGGTTTATATTCTTTGCATGTTTATGAGTTTTATGCTTAGAATATATAGTAACATGCATAGGCTTGTAGAATAATCAAAACAAATGGGTTTGGGCAAAAGGAAAGTGGCATAATAATTTATATTTTTTCGTTGCGCACTCGCGGCCGCTTCCTAACAGCAAATACTTGACCTACCTACATCAACACTTATTTGTGAATGATAGATTTACGTGGCATAATAATTCTCTTAGGTTTCTAATTCATTATTCATGGTTCATGTATCATATTAATTTTATGCTAAAATTGTTTGATAATTTAATATGGGATGAATGAATGTGAAAATATTTTATTTTATTTTTCAGCCTTGGTTTCTCTAATTATTTCCATACTCTCACATGATAAATTAATGTGAGAAAACTATGTTAAGTGGAAAAGTAACATGAACGCTATCTTGGTCTGTGAAGACCTAAAGTTTGTCCTGACGGAGAAGTGTCCTCCTGAGCTGGCCAGTAATACTGGCCAAGCTTTGTGCGATGTTTACCAAAAATAGATCGCGGCTAATGAGAAAGCCTGCTGCTACTTACTATCAGGGATGTCCGAGGTTCTTGCTGTGAAGCATGAGCCTATGGCTTCAGCATCTCAGATGATGGAGTCATTGTAGAGCATGTTCGGGCAGCCTTCAAGCTTCAATCATGAGGCTATGATCTCAGCGATGACTACTAAGATGAAGGATGAGACATAAGTCCGAGAGCACGTATTGAGGATGATGACCTATCTCAACACTATCGAAACCTATGGTGCTCGTATTGACGATCGTAGCCAGGTTACCATGATTATGGAAACTCTTTTGAAGAGTTTCTTGCAGTTTAAAAGGAACTATGTTATGAACAAGTTGACTTTTACATTGACTCAGCAGCTTAATGAACCATGGTGGCCATGAAGAAGAAGAACAAGAAAGGCTCCAAGGATGTCAAGCCTAAGGGAAAGTGTTTCCACTGCAACAAGAACTGGCATTGGAAAATGAATTGTCAAAAATACCATGTAGAGCTGAAGGAGAAAAAGGCTACAGGTAAATATTATTTACTTGTTTTCAAATCTCTATTGTGTAGGATGATAAATCTGTTTGGATTGTTGATTCTGGAGCCACTAAATATGTTTTTTCTTCTTTACAGCTATTTGACTCATTGAGTGACCTTGCTGAAGGTGACCATACAATGAGGGTCGAGACAGGGGATGCCATTTCAGTAAAAATAGTGGGAGTTTCCAGTTTAAATTTTACAAATAATAGTTATTTAAGTTTGAACAATGTGTTATTCATTCATGGTTTTCGTACAAATTTGATTTCTATTTCTAAACTCTTGGATGATGGTTTTGTCAGTTTTTTTAATAGCAATTTGATTATTATTAGTAGAAATGGATTAACAATATCCACAGGAAACTCAGAAAATAACTTATATGTGTTAAGACCGTTAAAAAATAGGTCACTGTTCAATTTTAAAAATGTTTAAGGTTGAGAAACCTAAAACTAAACGGTAAAATATTTCTCGTGATGACATATTTTTGTGGCATTTTAGACTTGGTCATATTATCCTTGGCCGGATAGATATGTTGATAAAGAACGAAACCTTAAACCAGTTAGAGCTCGGAACTTTACCAATCTGTGAATCCTATTGAGAAGGAAAAATGACCAAGAGGTATTTTACTATAAAAGATATAAGAGCCAGTCAACCACTTGAGCTAATACATTCAAACGTTTGTGGACCAATGAACATAAAAGCACAAGGTGGTTATGAATACTTCTTCATATTTATTGACGATTATTCTAGATATGAGTATGTTTACCTAATATAGCATAAGTCAAATACTTTTGAAAAGTTCAAAGAGTATCGTGCGGAAGTTGAGAACCAGTTAGGTAAAAAATCAAAACTCTATGATAAGATCTTGGAGGAGAATACATTGACAGAGATTTCGAGGAGGAATTCTTTGAGTATGGGATAGTATCCCAACTCATAGCACCTGGAAGATCGAAATAAAATGGTGTAGCAGAAAGGAGAAATCGGACCCTACTAGACATGATTAGATATATGTTTAGTTATAGCTCACTACCTAGTTCGTTATGGGATGTGCATTGCAAATAGCATTGTATATCCTCAATATAGTTCTATCTAAGTCAATTCTTAAGACTCCCTTAGAGTTATGGAGTGGTCATAAAATTAATTTACGATATTTCCGCATATGAAGGTGTCTAGTATATGTATTAAAGAATAAGACTACTAAGTTGGAGCAACGTTTTCAGGTGTGCCTATTTTTAGGCTATCCTAAGGAGACTAGGGTTGGATTCTTCTATAGCCATGAAGATAACAAAGTATTTATATCGACAAATGCTATGTTTCTAGAGGAGGATTATATGAGGAAGTTCAAACCTCGAAGTAAAATGTTACTCGAGGAGTTACTTACTGATTAGACCAACACACCATTGTCAACAACATTTGACAAATACATAAGAAATTCGACATCTAAACGTCAGATGCCAATTCATCAAAATGATCTGGCACTTAGACGTAGTGAGAAGGTTGTACGACAACCTGATTCGCTATTTAAGAGTTGGAGAGGCATAGTTTGTCTCATTTAGTGATGGTATAGATGCTCCATTGACCTATCAAGTGCATTGGATGATTCTGATAAAGGGGAATGACTCAAAGCCATGAACCTAGAGATGGAGTCTATGTACTCCAACTCAATCTGGGAACTTGTAGACTAACTGGATGTGGAAAAATCTATAGGTTGCAAGTGGATCTGTAAGAGAAAGAGAAAAGTAGATGGAGAGGTACAGACCTTCAAAGCTAGGTTAGTGGACAATGGTTATACCCAGAAAAAGGGAGTTGACTATGAGGAAACTTTCTCGTCAGTAGCCATGCTCAAATCCATCTGCACGCTTCTGTCAATTACCGCATATTATGACTATGTTGGCAAATGGAAGTCAAGATTGCATTCTTGAATGACAATCTGGATGAGTGTGTCTATATGGTACAACTAGAGGGGTTCATAGCCCAAGGTCAAGAGCAGAAGATTTGAAAACTACAAAGGTCCATTTATGGACTCAAGCAGACATCTCAATCTTGGAATATAAGATTTGATATTACGATCAAGTCTTATGACTTTGAGCAGAATGTTGATGAGCCTTGTGCATACAAGCGTGTCATTGATGAGAATATAGTTTTTCTTATTTTATACGTCGATGATATTTTACTCATTGGGAATGATGTAAAGATATTATAAGACGTGAAAACCTGGCTAGCTAACTAATTCCAAATGAAAGATTTTGGAGAGGCCAGTTATATTCTTGGGATTCAGATACTTTGGGATCGCAAGAAACAACTGTTAGCTATGTCTCAGACATCCTATATCGACAAGATTCTTGTGCATTTTGTATGTAGAATTCCAGGAAAGGAAATTTTCCATATCGATATGGAATTCACTTGTCAAAGGAACAATCTCCTAAGATACCTCAAGATGTTAAGGAAATGAGACATATCTCATATACCTCAACAGTTGGTAGTCTCATGTATGCTATGTTATGTACGAGACCGGACATCTATTTTACAGTGGAAATAGTCAGTTAGTTTCAGTCTAACCCAGTATTAGATCATTAGGTCGTTATGAAACACATTCTCAAGTATCTTAAGAGAACTAGAAATTATATGCTTGTATATTCTGGTGAGGATATGATCTTAAGGAATCATACAGACTCTGATTTTCAAACTGATGTCGATTCTAGGAAATCAACATCTGGATCAGTGTTTACCCTAGGTGGTGGGGCTATAGTATGATGGAGTAAAATGTAATCTTGTATTGCTAACTCCACCATGGAGGCTGAGTATGTCACAGCTTGTGAAGCAGCTAAGGAAGCAGTCTAGCTCCGTAAATTCTTGGCAGATCTGGAAGTTGTTCCAGATATGGATAAACTATTCACACTTTATTATGATAATAGTGGTACAGTGGAAAATTCAAAAGCACCAAGAAGCCATAAGAGGGGAAATCATATAGAGAAGAAATATCATCTCATTAGGGAGATAGTACAGAGAATAGACATTTATGTCACAAAGATTACATCTGCAAAGAACCTGGCTAATCCATTTACAAAGACCTTATCGGCTAAAGTGTTTAAAGGTCACCTAGATGGTCTAGGATTACGTGACACGTCCAATTTACTCTAGTGCTAGTGGGAGATTGTTGGGATATATGCCCTAGAGTTTCATGTAATATAAATGGTTTTATATGTTTTGAATTAAATGATGCATTATTCATTTATCAAAGTGTTCATAAATTATCTTGATTACCCTATATTACACATGAACCTTCAGAATTAGTGTAGGAGTGTCATACATAAGAGGATTTAAGTATGAAGATCGTAATCTAATATAATCAATAGAGAGAAAACAAAGCGGGTACTTTATTTGTGGTTTATCTATAGCTGCGGTCCATTATATAATTATATGGAGACCTTGATCCGGGATCGTCCATTTGGAGACATGAGAATGGAGGCACCTTGTATGATGTCATCATATAGGATTGGACCAATATACAAATGACTTTCTTATAATATTCGTTAAATAAAGAAATTCATTTCGATATACTAGATGGTTATATATGGATTGGTCTTAATCTTGAATATATTACAAACTCATGTATGGTAGGCTATGTTCTTTAATTTACAAAGATATGGTTGGTGTAGTAGTCCCGACCAATAGCTACATAGTTTGAGGATATGATCGGGTGTATAGCTGATGACGTTTTACATAGACATGGAGTTCACTCCTTGCGAGAAGTAGAGGAGTATCCTCATTAAGGGTTGATTCAGTTTTTGAATAGTTATAGCGCTCAAGTTTTTCTATTACGAATAGGAAGATTAAAAATTCATAATGGTTATGAATAAATCGTTCATTAGAGAATCATTGGCACTTAAGTAAAAACAACTAGAGGGATATAACAAATATAATGATTCGACTCTAATTACGAGATACTCCTGAAGGGTTAATCCGTATGTGGTGACTATATCGATGGACACCGACTTGGTTCGGCTTAATATACTATCTGTCGTAACGAGAGTGCATCTTCGGGTTTTTAATGGAATAATGCGGAGTTAAAAATTCGGAATATTTAATTAAGAGCTTAATTAATATTTCGAGCTTATTGGTGCTTGGAACCATAGGTCCTTTTGGTCCCCGTGATAGCTCAATATACTGTAGCGGATTCAGTATAATTTGATAGTTTAATTATACACTCAAATATGTATAAATTTATTAATATGATTAATAAAATCTTTTTTCACACATGAAACTATATACTAAAATTAATATATGGTTTCAATAATTAATATTTAATTATAAATGAATAAAATTAAATATATTTTGATATAATTTAATGAGGCCATTATTGGAATTTGAAGTTTTTGGGTTTTTGGAATCCTTGGCTTTTTTTAGAAGTTATGTTTTTAAAAAAAGGTTATTGAAACATTAAATTTGTAACACTTCTCATTATGGTAATTTAAGATAATTTTTATAAAATTTTATTATGGAATTCCATGCCTTGACTGCAAACTCCATAAGGATCGGGGTAAGGGTATGTTAATTTTAGAATTAATTACCCTAGAAAGTTAAAAAGAAAATTTGATTTTCTTTTTGCACTGACCGTTTTTGGCAAACCCTAGCCTCCATCTTCATATTCTTTTCTTTATTCTCTCTCAAAGTTGAGAAAAACCAAAAGAAAGAATGGATAAATAAATCAAATATCTTATAGCGATATCAGCTCGAAATAGTTTAAGGAATAATTTTGTGAGTCTCTCGCCCACACTAGTTTCCGTTGGTTTGTGAGACATAGCCGAGACTTGTTTGACAGTTATGACCCATAGCGTCACTATTTGTACAGATCATTGTGTTGTTGTACAAATTAACTATGTGACAAAGGAAATTGCACTCTTATCATTTGTGATTAGATCACCTTAGATATATAAATGATGAGAGGTCCTTATGATTTGTTCCTTGATTGAGAATGATATGAGACAGTATCAATCAACGAAGGATAAATCATTAAATATCCCTAGTCAGAGTATTATCGAGATTGGACATCGATAAATACGTAAAAGACTAGTATCGTACTTGTGCGCGTTGTGAGGGCACAACGGCGTAGTTCTCATATACTTAAGTATTGGATACTTATGCAAGTGCGGTAGGAGGTTGTGTTTCACCGACGGTACGGGAAACAGCTTCGCTCTGGATAGACCCCCTCGGAATCCCATTGGTAGTTTGACTATGTGTCTATGGGAGTCCGACATCAGGGTAGTGTATTTGGTCTTAACCTGAGACTTGCACCGCTAATGCTTACGACAATCAATATACTTTGGTTGAGGTCGTCTAGGGCTTTAACCGGTTCTGTGTACGCCGATACTAGGTATATTGAGAATCGTAGAGTATTGGGTGTGATGTCAAGACGGAAGTATCACTCCAGTCATAGTGGAGATGATGTCACGTAGGATACGGTATTAGTACTCTTAAGTGCTGCGCGGCCATCGGGATATTATGACTAGGTCATGTATATCCGATTATAGAGACTAGTTACCAGACATCCGACATGTGCTTCGTACGGGGCAGACACAACTCCAGCCCCAGGCCTAGCACGTGACAGTCCGATACTGGATCGAAATACGCAATACTACGGTATACTACGCTTGATATAGATCACATATTCCTGTAAGAATATTTCCGGAGAATTGGGTAGGCATGGCGCTTTGCTAGAAGCCAACCTTGTCTTGTGAATCGGTAAAACGTAGTACTTGGTACGTACGTGTTCGGATAGTCCGACGACCCGATTTACTGCCAACATATCCGGGGATCTCTTGGGTCGCGTCCCAATGATACACCGATGAAGTATGACTCGCACTTTAATTAATCTGGGATTAATTCGATGAGAGAGAAAATTAATCTAGGATTAATTTCGGAGATATTTTATCTAGGATAAAATATCAATAAAAGAGAGATAACGATTAATTTGGAATTAATCGGTAAATTAATATATTTGATATATTAAACGAAATTGGATTTCGACGCGGAATTAAAATTGGATTTTAATTCGGGCGAACGAATTAATTTGGAATTAATTCGTTAGCGACGTGAATAGTGAATTCGCTAGGCGTAATCATTTAATTACGACGCAACGGATAAATCGTTAATTTGGAATTAACGAACCCGAGCCCGAGTGTGATTGCGAGCGCATTCGTATTTCGAATTCGAGTGCGGCACGCAAGTCACATCAAGCGTCAAATCAAACGTCAAGTCATTCGTCACATCAAGCGTCAAATCAAACGTCACTTTGAGTGATGTGACATTTGATTGATTTGTGATTGAATACATCAAGTCACTTTTATAAAGTGACAATGAATAGTGATGTGTTTTTTGGTGGAATAGTGTAGTTGGTGGGTGAAAGCATTTACCAATTGATTTAATTAATTATTTGGTAAATATTTAATATATATATTTATGGTAAATATATAAAGCCTTTTGGAAAAGGTTTGACCAACCAATACACTTTCTCTTCTTCTCCCTCACTCTCTCTCACCATTCACGCCCATGGCAGTGAACTGCCATGGGTTGGCCGAATTTGGAAGCATTTTCAAGGGTTTTGTGGCAAAATCCAAGCGAGCTAGCACTCCGAGAGACATATGAAGGTGTTAGGGACACTTACCCTTGAGCCGGGAATCGTTCGACGAAGATTCGAAGCTCAAATTCAAGACACAAAACTGAAACTGTGAGCAGTGGACTGCACATTGGGCGTGAGCTTTGGAGGCCAAATCTTGAAGTTTTGTTCGTCGTCAATCGTCTCAACCGATCGATGTGAGTATTCCGCAACTCCTTTGAGATGTATTCACACTTTATCATGCTTGTTTAATGATCTTGGGACCTAGATAATCACCAACAATGGCATCAGAGCCTAGGTGCAAGCATGAAATTTTAGGGCTTAAAAATTTGGGTAAATTTGTTTTGAGCATGATTTGAATGAATTGATTGTTTGAGTATGCTTATAACATGTTTAATTGCATATTGGTTGGATCAATTTGTTGAAAATTGATTTGGAATAATTTTCCCCAATATTTTATATGTGTTGGCCGAATGTGATAGGTTTTTTGGAATTCTTGGAATTTTGATTTTGATTCATTGGATGAGTTGGAATCATGTTGGATGATGTTAATTTGAGATTGAATTGGATTGGATTTGAATTGAACAAAAAATCCCCAAATTCCTCACTTGGCCGAATTGGATAATGCCCTAATTTTGTCTTGGAATTTTGATTTTATGAACATTAGATGTGTATGAAATCATTCGGGAAGTTAATTCGTTGTCGATTGTGTAATTAATCGGATTGAATTCAAATCGGACAAAATTACCTTCCTTGGCCGAGACTTAGAAGCATGTAAATGGGTTTGATTTTTCATTAATGTGTTGGACATGTGATGATGATGTTAAGCATGATTAATTGGACTAATTTGATGTTTCGGAAATATCGATTTAGGTGATTAATCATGATTTGCACTTTAGGTTAATTATATTATGAAATTGGATTTTATGAATTTAATTAATTGGGCCTTGAATTGGATTTGGGCTTTTAAAGTTGTAAATGGGCTTATTGGGCTTTGTTGTACAAAGTTGGTTTAGGCCAAATGGATTGGATCCAATTGGGCCCAAAACCACTTCCGTTAAGCCCAATTGCGACTTAATGAACCTTTAAAGTTTAATTGGGCCTAATGGGCCAAGATTGATTTATGGGCTTATGGGGTAAATCCCGGATTGGATTTTGGTTATTCGGTTTGACCCGAGTTGACCAAAAGTCCACGCCTTAAGAAATCAATTAAAAGCCCATTAGACTTTAATTGAATTGACGTTGGACGTTAATCGGTCTTTGAGACGCGTTACGATTAAATTTGGAATTTAAGTCGTAAAAGGTTTATTATTAAAGTGTATATTTAATTTGGAATTAAATAACGAATTAGAATTGAATGCATATTAAATTGGATTTAATGACGTAGTTTAATTTAATTCGAGAATTCGTACTTTGAGTACTTATTCGCAAAACGAGTTTGACTCGCACAAAATCAAATCGTTGTTTGAACATTGGATGATCACTAATTATCAGATTAATTAATTTGATTAGATTGATTGATAACATGCTTTGTGTGAATACATGGTTGTGATGAATGAATAATGTATATCGGATGGATATTAGTCGGGTAGGGCAATTTTGGAAATTGTTGTAATAAATTTGATTTATTAAATTGGACCTGCGTCCCAGCCTTTTCACCTCTATTCTCTTTGTATTCTCTTCTCACCTATTCCCCTCAATGTAAATGAGGTTTCTTTAGAAGTGTAGTGTAACGGGTAGAAGTAATACAAGTGCTAGCTTGAGAGAGAAAGGGAGAGATTTGATCTAGGATCAATGTGTTAAGTATCCATCCGCATATCATTATTATTTATTTTCATATGCGCTTTATTATGTATTTAGAATGCATGTTTAAGGGTGTATGATGATGAGACCTTAACAAAGATAATAAATTGGTAGCCAATTTGCACGCGAAAAACCCTCATCAAATATCATGCGTTTTTCCTTCCATTGAGTGTTTCTTACTCAAGATCCGAGATTGGCATTGGGTTGTTGGCCAAAGTCAAGCCCTTTGTCCGTCGAAGATGTGTTTGAATCACGAGAGTTTTGTTCCATATCGGTGTCTTGTCCAAGTTGTGGTTTGTTGGCCAAAGTCAAGACCGCTTCTTGTCACTCGACATTGATTACGAAGCTTTCCATGGTCAATGGGTCGCGCTTGACTGGGATCATTAGGTTTGTTGTGCCAAAGCCAAGGCCTAGTTGATTCAGAGGAAAACGGTTAGGGTACATATTGGATATATAGGCATATATACGATATATGTTTCGGACTTGGATGTCCACCTACCGGACCTAGGAATTGGATTGGATCCAATTGATCTTAGAGATCTACCTAGTTAATTATCATACAATTTGTTGGCCAAAGTCAAGATTGTGTGACATTTAACGGGATCCTAGCCCACTAGGAAACACGGTTTCCCGAGTACTCGACAGAGGGTTAGAGGCTCGCCGAAAAATAGTGGGAGGCAAGAATTGAATTTGCAATATTCGTTCAATTACTCGCCATACGCGCTCAAACAAATATCACTCGTCAAATAATAAAAGTATTAGTTGGACTAATATTTAATGTTGTTTTAATTAATATAGTTTGACTATATTCAAATAAATTCAATAAATAGTTGATTTTATAATTGGATTATAGTAATCAATATAATTGAATTAATATTATAGTTGATTGAATAATTGGATTATTGTAATCATTATGATAAATAGTACCGGAAATAATTGATTAAATAGTTGGACTATTAAAATCAAGAAATATTGAAAGATTGGACATTTAAAATATAATCTTGGAAGATAATATTTAAATGGTTTAATTTTCTAATTGGGAATGAAATTTCAGGATGGTCCTGGAAATAAATAATAAGTTACTTTATTTGATAAAATAACCTATTATGCCTAAACCCGAATTGAGCAAGTTAGTAGGACATAATCTTTGGAAGTTTATGTGATGATGACTTATAGTGCTTAATTCAATATACTTTTGTAATAAATCTATGTTTAGATTTAAGAAGTATTATATTTGCAATTAATAATTCTTGGAGAATTAATGACTAATCTCAAGGAGACAAAGTCAAACTTTGCAATTAGATAAGTAGCGCAAGGCGCACTTTACGTCAATATTCTAGAAATCCAAGGCTTGGCCAAAGACTTCTGAAATATTGAGAAGGGGTAAAGGCAATATCGTTATTATCTTCTGGGAAGATAAAGGACATATCCCGAAGTGGCTGTCGTTTGGATATGGCAGACACGAAGGAATTAAAGAAAGGGCAAGGCTCTGACTTTAAGAATGTTTGTCAATATTATGTCCATTACTAGTATTAAAATTGGATTTTAAAATACTTAGTATGGTACATAAAATATATGTATTGATGTTCAGAATCTGCTGTGAGCAGGATACTGACTTCAAGCTGAGGTTAATCTGCGAATCGGAAACGGGACGAAAGTCGCTGTTTCGACCATAGATACCTAAGTTTAGGAACTACCTTCGGGTATGTACCTAAATTAGGAAACTGTTATAATGTAACTAGTTTGACTAGAAACATTATCTCTATATCAGTGTTCAATCCGTTGCGGATGAACCTTTATATTCTAGAACACTAAAGTGTTTTATTATATAAAGATGATATTGAGATAAACACATTAGATGTGAATAACAGTATTTATATTTTGAATATAAATAATCTCGAACATATAATATGACAAACTAATAGCTCATACTGATCTGATCAGATGAAACTAATTGTGGCATTGTTGTCTGGGACACAATTAAACAAGAGTCGTATATCCACACTTTTGAAGAGTGGGTACTAGGACTGATTTGATCAAATAAAGTCTACGAATCTAGTTTATTAGGTAAGGTACCTAAAACACTATTTACTTGGTAAAGTGCAAGTGCCACCGATCTGATAGCCCTATTCATAGTGAAGTAAGTGGGCCCATATCTAGCTAGGCTAGATGTGGATATGAATGTTTCGTGACCTTAACGGATGTGGCATCACGTTATGGTTATGTGTTTCTTTTAAAGAACACAAATCGGAAACTTTTAGAGTTTCGACACGAAATAGACAAATAGATCGGCTGAAGTATTAAACCGTCACGGTAAGACCGTAAATGGAAAATACTTAAGCAATAAGTTTCCAATATACTTGAAAGAGTATAGTATTCTTTCAAATGAGGACTCCTCCTGGAACACGTCAGTTTGACGGTGTGTCCGTACGGAGAAACCGAATTTTGTTGGACATGATAAGGTTAATCATGAGTCGCTCTGAGCTACCTTTTCCTTCAAAGATAAGCATAAACAGTGCAAAACTTATTTTGAATAAGGTTCCATTAAAATCTGTTTGACAGATTTCATATTAGATATGAACGGGAAAGAAACTGGGTTTCACACTCCTTTTGATTTGGGTATGCTAGGCTTACGTTTGGATGATACCAAACAAGAACCCAAATCGGATAAGTGCCAAATATAGGTTATCCTAGGGAAAAACTATAAGTATAGTACTTATACATCTCACTAGAGAACAATTGTAATTGTTGCTCGCCATGCGGTCTTCCTTAGAGGATTACCGATATGCAGTGGTCAGTGGGAGGACGGTATAACTCGATGAAAATCGGAGTAATACTGTTTCAGGCACGAAGTCCTTAATGGAACACAAATAGTTCATCAAGGATGAAACTATACCATTAATCTTCGTATACACAAGAACGCGTAGATCGGAGAGAATCAGAAAACAACCTGGGGTATGGGTTTCTGATCTCACCTCATAAAGATGTCAATCTTGTTGAGGTATACCAACCGACTACGTATGAAGGGTGATACAAGGTATCGACTTCCGTTATGGCAAAGTGCCATGAGTCCAAAATGGATTCCATGTATAACAACTATGTTTGGACACTAGTTGATGTACCATAAGGCATTGTGCCTATAGGTACTGTATAAGTCTTCAAGGAAGACATACATGGATGGCAACATACCAACGTACAAGCTAGGCTTGTAGCGGAAAGGTATCGTTATCAACATTGTGTTGATTACGGTTCAACCTTTTACCTGTTGCCACGGCAAATCCATTTGGATAATGCTTGCTGTAGCTGCACACGTTTCATTTATGAAATGTGTCAGTTAAAGATCAAAATCGCTTTCCTTAAACGGAAACCCTTTGGAGGATGTTTATAACATCCTGACGATTTTGTCGTACTAAAACCAGTAAACAAGGTTTGCAGGTTATTCGATCCATGTTTGGATTGAAGCAAGCATTAGGTTCTTGGAATAACGTTTTGATGTAATCATAATGGTGTATGATTTAATTCAAAACGAAAATGATTCTTGTGTATATAAGAAGGTTAGTGGGAGCGCACTGACAAGAATGTCCTTTAATAAAATAATGATAACATATTCATTTCTTGGAAATGAAATTCCCATATAAAACAATCGGCGAAAGCTTGGCTTTCGAGAAAATTCTCCGTAGAATTCTTGGGAGTAACAACCTTTATTCTAGGAATAAAGATCTACTGAGATAGATTAAGTTGTTAAACTCTGCGAGAACTTGTACATTGAAAAATGTACATGACCTGGTGTCTCATACGCTTTGAGCATATGGATTCACAATCAGGCCAATCCAGGTGATAGTCACTGGATTGACGTTAAGAACGTCCGTTAGAATCTTGGAGATCTAAGGATGCTGTCTTAATCTGTGGAGAAGGAGAACTTGAAGTGACTGGGATCACTACTGCAAGTTTCCAAACCGATAAAATGACTGAAAGTCGCAAACGGTACTATACAGTTTGAATAACGGTACAGTGAGCTGGAAATCTTCCAAGCAAGATACTATTACCGAATAAACAACAAATGCGGATAAGTTGCAGCAGCTGAGGCAGCAATAGAAGCAATCTGGGTCAATAATAAATCTAATTAGATTAGATATAGTTCTGTTAGCAGCTGAGCTAGGCGACAGCGCAGGCTAAAGAATTAATGGTCTCATCAACGATCCAGATATATACTTCGACTATTCATCTGATTCGTTCGGATCATACATCGTGGCGATGTGATGATCGTATAAATCGCATCAGACGATAATCATGAAAATCCGCTGACGAAACCTTTTCTCAGCAATTTGAGCAACCGTACATAGTTCGGGTGTTAAACACTTGAGTGACTGGCTATAGGCCAAGTGGGAGATTGTTGGACAGTTATGACCCATAGCGTCACTATTTGTACAGATCATTGTGTTGTTGTACAAATTAACTATGTGACAAAGGAAATTGCACTCTTATCATTTGTGATTAGATCACCTTAGATATATAAATGATGAGAGGTCCTTATGATTTGTTCCTTGATTGAGAATGATATGAGACAGTATCAATCAACGAAGGATAAATCATTAAATATCCCTAGTCAGAGTATTATCGAGATTGGACATCGATAAATACGTAAAAGACTAGTATCGTACTTGTGCGCGTTGTGAGGGCACAACGGCGTAGTTCTCATATACTTAAGTATTGGATACTTATGCAAGTGCGGTAGGAGGTTGTGTTTCACACGACGGTACGGGAAACAGCTTCGCTCTGGATAGACCCCCTCGGAATCCCATTGGTAGTTTGACTATGTGTCTATGGGAGTCCGACATCAGGGTAGGTGTATTTGGTCTTAACCTGAGACTTGCACCGCTAATGCTTACGACAATCAATACTTTGGTTGAGGTCGTCTAGGGCTTTAACCGGTTCTGTGTACGCCGATACTAGGTATATTGAGAATCGTAGAGTATTGGGTGTGATGTCAAGACGGAAGTATCACTCCAGTCATAGTGGAGATGATGTCACGTAGGATACGGTATTAGTACTCTTAAGTGCTGCGCGGCCATCGGGATATTATGACTAGGTCATGTATATCCGATTATAGAGACTAGTTACCAGACATCCGACATGTGCTTCGTACGGGGCAGACACACAACTCCAGCCCCAGGCCTAGCACGTGACAGTCCGATACTGGATCGAAATACGCAATACTACGGTATACTACGCTTGATATAGATCACATATTCCTGTAAGAATATTTCCGGAGAATTGGGTAGGCATGGCGCTTTGCTAGAAGCCAACCTTGTCTTGTGAATCGGTAAAACGTAGTACTTGGTACGTACGTGTTCGGATAGTCCGACGACCCGATTTACTGCCAACATATCCGGGGATCTCTTGGGTCGCGTCCCAATGATACACCGATGAAGTATGACTCGCACTTTAATTAATCTGGGATTAATTCGATGAGAGAGAAAATTAATCTAGGATTAATTTCGGATATATTTATCTAGGATAAAATATCAATAAAAGAGAGATAACGATTAATTTGGAATTAATCGGTAAATTAATATATTTGATATATTAAACGAAATTGGATTTCGACGCGGAATTAAAATTGGATTTTAATTCGGGCGAACGAATTAATTTGGAATTAATTCGTTAGCGACGTGAATAGTGAATTCGCTAGGCGTAATCATTTAATTACGACGCAACGGATAAATCGTTAATTTGGAATTAACGAACCCGAGCCCGAGTGTGATTGCGAGCGCATTCGTATTTCGAATTCGAGTGCGGCACGCAAGTCACATCAAGCGTCAAGTCATTCAAACGTCAAGTCATTCGTCACATCAAGCGTCAAATCAAACGTCACTTTGAGTGATGTGACATTTGATTGATTGATGTGAGTGATTGATTGATTGAGTGATTGACACATGTCACTTTATAAAGTGAATGAATAGTTGATGTGTTTGGTGGAATAGTGTAGGTTGTGGAAAGCATTTACCATTGATTTTAAATTATTTATTGGTAAGTATTATATATTTTTATGGTAAATATATAAAGCCTTTTGGAAAGGTTTGACCAACCAATACACTTTCCTTCTCCCTCTCTCTCTCTACCTTCACGCCCATGGCAGTGAACTGCCATGGTTGGCCGAATTTGGAAGGCAATTTCAAGGGTTTTGTGGCAAAATCCAAGCGAGCTAGCACTCCCGAGAGACATATGAAGGTGTTAGGGACACTTACCCTTGAGCCGGGAATCGTTCGATGAAGATTCGGAGCTCAAATTCAAGACACAAAACTGAAACTGTGAGCAGTGGACTGCACATATGGGCGTGAGCTTTGGAGGCCAAATCTTGAAGTTTTGTTCATCGTCTCGTCTTAACCGATCGATGTGAGTATTCCGCAACTCCTTTGAGATGTATTCAACACTTTATCATGCTTGTTTAATGATCTTGGGACCTAGATAATCACCAACAAGACTCTCTTAGTGTTGAACCAAAATAATCCATCACCCTTCTTCTTCATTGACTCATGGTAGTGGTAGTAAAGTTTGGCCACTACCGAGCACATCCAAGAGGATTCGAGCTCGGTTTGATTTTGTTTTAATATAGTTTTTTTAGGAAACACAAAGAGTGCTTTTAGGGCTTTTTCATGTCTGTTTTCAAATGTAAAAATAGAACTGAAACACAGCCACTAGTCACACAAATTGGGGGCTATTTTGGCAGCGTGTTGGGCACATTTTGGGTGTTAAACAATCTGGTTTTGTGCTGTTGTTCGAGGGTTGTTCAGGGGCTGAAATTTTGTTCAAAACAGTAAAAATATTTCAGTGATACTGTTGTTTCATTCGGTCACTTGGTGGGAAGGGCAAAAAAAATTTCAAGTCCGATTCGGATGCCTAACGTGCTTTTGTTGCGCAAAGAAAGCATTTGCTATATAACCCCGCCCTGCTGGTATTAGGCTTTCAAAGGGGAATTTAGGCCCACAGTCTCCACATCCAACCTCTCTACAATCCTTCTACAATTTCCCTCCAAAATTTCCTTCGTTTCATCCTTCTCCCTAGGTACTATGGCTCTTTCATCTGCTACCCCTACACTCAGTCTAACCTTACTCCTAGTTATGACATTTTTTAGCACAGAGCAATGAATGTTTCTTATCTCCCCTTCCACGCTGGCTTCTGTAACCTCCACAAGGCCATGACCTATTTCTGTTCGGGTCAAGTCTAGATTTTCTTCTGCACTTGGTATGCCTTTCGTAGGTTTTGGGTCCCCATATTTCTTCCTATGATCAGATTGGTCTTCTTCTCTTTTCCGTTGCTTCCCTTATCTCCATTTTCAGTGTAACTTCTACTTTTGCCTTTGAATGAGTTTCTCTAGAATGTGAAGAGTTCTCATCGACTGACCAAAGGGCAGAGCAGGAACATCCATCGTAACTAACATATTTACTAAAATGATGCCCCAATCATCCACATCTGAAGCGAAAATCTAGGTGCCTCTCATACTGAATTGGCATGATAACTTCTTCTGTATTATCAAGCTCCAGAATTTTCATTTTTTCAGAGGATTAGTAATATTAATGGAGACTCGAATCCCCATATATTTTTCGTAACATTCTCCAGCTATGTCAGTCCAAACCTCTTTTACCATGCCAACATGGTTCCCCAGCTCTTTATTTGTAGCCTTATTCATGTCCATAATGGGGATATTATTTATTTGCACCCAAAACACCGCATGAATGAACTCTTGTTTTGTGATATATCCAAAGCCAGATGGTTCTTTTAAAATAATTAGGGCTTTATCAAAATGCCATGGTCCTCCTGCCACGATCCTTCTTTGTCTACTTTAGTCACAAATTTGAATATGAACATATTATCTCCCAAGCTTTCTATCTTAATTTCTCTAACCGTTTTCTAGATGTGCTAAAGAGCAATCTTCAAGCCCTCTCTATTGACTCATCTTGTTAATAATGTTGGGACAGATGTGGAACCCCTACGGTCATATTGATGCCCCGCGCAATAGTAATGGGTCTAACTTGTGGATATCAAACATGAATGTATTTTTTAAAAATTAATGAAATATAATATTCCATTTTCGAGTGTTTAGGGAAAAAAAATAAATCTCGGTCTACAAAAATCTAACCGGGATAAAAAATCGAAGAAAAAAATTTCGACTCGAGCGCACTTAGTGCTCTTTCAGCACATGCTGCATGCAGCATGTGCTGCATACAACATGGGCTGCATTTAGCGTACTGCAAGCAGCAACACATTGTAGGGAGCGTTGCGACATATTACTTGCGCTACAACACTTTCCTCTCGGGAAAATGAACTCAAGCAATAATTTTTGTCAAAATTCTAAGAACCTTAAACACTTTAATCACCCAAAATAATTTTAATTTCAAAACCAACTACAGCACATGTTATACAATATATATATATATATATATCATTCTAAGAAGTTTAAAAGGTCTTTCCCTAACCCTAAAGAAAATTTTTATAAGAAGCCTTCAAGGCCTTATAAAAAGCCCAATAGGAAACCCCAAACTTCTAAGAATAAAGCCCCTTTCAACTACAAAGAAGCAACTTGTTATAAATGCGGAAAGAAAGGTCATACTGCAAAATATTGTAGAATGAACAAGAAGCTTCATGAGCTTGATCTCAGTGAAGAAATCCTTTCCAAAATAACAAATTTGCTTATTGATTCTTCTGACTCTGAACTTTCCCTAACAGGAAACTCTGAGCCCTTACAGGCCCTCCTACCAGTCTCGTTTTAATGCATCTTCTGTCTATGAATGGAATATAGATGGAATGTCTGAATATAATATTCTTAGCCTATTACAACAAATGACTATGGCAGCTAATGCCTTAGGAGAATATCAAACATTACCTAGTAAGCTTGATTTAATGATCAAATCTCATTTTCCTTTATTGAAATGGTTAGAGAACTTCCAATGTTTGCAAGCTTGATTTCAAGATCCAATCTTGATTCCAATACCAGCAAGCTTCCTTCCAAAATTCATTCTTGATTTCTCCTAGATGAAATATTGTAGAGATCTCCCAAAGCTATTTTAAACACTTGTCTAACTTAGGCTAATTTCTCTAAGAATTACTTGTATTTAGCTTTCTCAAGTTTTTTCTTTTCTTAATTAAAACCTTCCTAAAACATGTTATTTATAGCAAAACTTAGTCAATTTTTAATTAATAAAAATATAATCAATTTTTATGTGGGCTTAATCTTATATTTCCAAATATCTATAATTATGTGGGACTAATCTTCATTGTCTACCACTTTAATTTAATCAAATTAAATCAAGACAAGGATTAGGAAATTGATTAGTTTAAGATTTTCCACTTTGATTTAATCCAATTAAATCAAGATAAAACCACCTACTATTACATACTTACAATTACCATAATATTCTAAATTAGTAGAGATAATTATGATTTTACGATTAAGCCCTTGTGTAATTATTAAATTATTCCAATTAGGTAAAAGTAAATAACCAATGTTATCCAGTAACACTTGATTATCTTAGTTGATAATTATAATATCAAATATTATCTTTTATCAAAATTAATCAGCTACCTAAATGCTCAACGAGTACACTTTATATTGGGACTCTCTAAGGTTAGACATGTTCGTCATATAAGCCTAGCTAATATGTACATAGTTCAGCCACCTCTGAATTTGTGAAGAACACGAACGATCTTTTTGAATTATAAAAGTTGAGGCCATCACATATGTTTAACAATCCCTCCATCGAGGCTATTCGAATTGTGCTTAGGAAACATAGAATACACCATCAAGTTTTCGAGACGCACATCTCATTTGGACATGTCCATGATTTTTCATAACGGATATGATCCATCTTAGGTGATTGACTTTGGTCAAAGCTTTAAGAA